>JBBPRG010000110.1:0-22555 GCA_038092895.1 Chalciporus pseudorubinellus | reverse complement strand
TTGGATGGCTATTGAGTCTTGCAGGACACTACTCAGCCCTGTGACACTTGTCATGTTGTCTGCAAGTGCAAATGGTTCCTCAACAAAGGTGATGGTTTTGGTGGTGTGGTCAACCCAGACGTGGAGTTCACCATGACAGGCACAACCCATCAAATAGGATTTGACTTGTTCAGCACTGAGTTTGCCAAGGGGGATGACGAGTTTCCAGAGCACACTCACATGAAGGGTGCTGTAGATTTGTGAGAGTTGAGAGAGAAGGCAGGAGAGAAGTGCACATGAGAGCAGGGGGCAGTAGCCAGCATAGGAAGTGTTGTTGGTGCAGAGGGTGAGGGGGTCAAAAGAGCCCACATAGGTGCCTTTGTGAGGCTGAGGAGGGCAGTGAGTCTGGTGCTCTCTGAGTGCCCATTATCTTCGTCACCATGTTGTCCGACAGGGACAGAAAGGGTGCTGATGAGGACCTGGCCAGCGAGACAGCTCATTTCCTCCTCCAATTCACCTCCTATGCTGGTGACGATTGCATGGCAGTGACCCCATGCAGCTGCATGGGGGAGTGAGTTCCAGAGTGAATTTTGCCATCATCGCTGGATGAGGCACCTTTTTAGCCATAGTGAGGAGGTTGTGTACGTTTTCTATGGACTGGAAAGCCACTTGCCATAGCTTGAGTTCAATGGAGGTGTTGAGCTGTGCAAAGCAAGTATCGAGATGGTGCTGAAGAATTTCTGGATCAGAGAGGTTGATGGCATGTGTCTGATGTGCATACCTGGTGATATTTGAGAGATGGAGACATAGAGTTAGTATGCACCTAATAGATGGCTTCGAGCCAAGCGTTGTTTTATTAGCATAGCAAGGGGGAACCTTTGATGGAGTTTGTGATGCAAGTTGTGATACCTTATGATCAAACAATACACAACATAGCAACAAAGTTTTATGGCCATCAGCTGCGCGTCATCTTTGTCTCAGTTACTCAACGTTTAACCAGCATTCATGACACCTCTTACTCTCTTGTCCTCAACATATGCAATGCACACCAGTGAGTACGTCTACATATTCAGTTGTGTCTGTATCTTTTTTGTAGCTGACTTACCCTCCTTCCTACCAGGGGCCTGAACACCATTCAGCATGTCTGGGATATTTGAACAGATCAAATGCCCATAGCTTTCGATGGCAGGTACGTCCCTTTCCTTTTTAGCTTTTACAGTATTGAATCATGCTTAATGCAGTCACTCCAGGTACTTTCATAACCGCAACCATGCCTCCAACGACAGTGCCCAACATCCCTATTGTTTTTTGCCCTACATCCACACATTAGACAATCACATTACCCATATCGCGAATGAACCCAAACCCTCCTCTCCAGCTATGCTGCTGGATATCCCTGATGTGCACTATGCGAGATATAAAGTATGTCATTGATATACTGCACTTGCCCTCCCAAGTCATAGTAACTACCCATTAATATGTTTCCAGGATAGCCACCTCTTGGCACTTGTCATATTGCAATGTGAGTGAGCCTTTGTTTCATCAGCAAGTCTGATAGTGGTGAAGGTAACTGGCAAAGATGGGAGCAAGTTTTATGTGACATGACTGTTGTATTAGTAGTAGTTGTCAAGTCCTGCCATGTACTAGTAGCACTACATTGTGCAATATAGCCTGTTTTCCACATCCACAACCTGCTAGGATTTAGTACCCTCGAGATCACTGTTACTACATAGTGCAATGTAGCAACTTGCTATGGTTACTACAGGTACTACATAGTGCTATGTAGCACCCTGCTATGGTTACTACAGGTTACTACAGGTTACTACATATACTACTGGCTACTACATAGTTATGACACTTGCTACACAGTGCTACATAGATTTGAGAAGCCGACAGCTACTACAGGTACTACAGTTACTACATCATATGATGTAGTATTTAGGTTTTTTCCACATGAAGGTTTAGGCCAAGCTCGTTCATGTACTTGAGTACTGATGCAACTTTGGCAGCTTTGTTGGGTCCAAGACACTCTCAGAGCGAGTGAGTATGTGCGTGCTGGATGGGTGGGTTGAACTCATTATGTTCGTCAACTAATTCAGACTCGTTGAAGTCAGAGGAAAGGTCAATGTTGTGCACGAGGTCGCGGGGAATGTGCTGGCTCAAAAATGGCCCATAGAGGTCATCCTCGTCTTCGGAATCTTGGTACATGACTGTCTGATTAGATAGAAAGTGAATTTCAATCATATTGATGGCATGTACTAGTGATTAAAATATATCGCGAGTGCTGAGGTTTGACAGGCATGACACAATGGACTCGTCACGGGACAAAAGTCTCCAGATGTTCTAGGAAGCGGAAGAGTCGGGTGTCAGCCCGACCACTTCCTAAAACGGTTGGTTCAAAACTACTAGTAGTGGTGTCATTGAAGGTTCAGCTTACTTATCAACCGTCATGTACTATCGAAGCCACCTTAGTGCAAATGTCTACTACCCTGCAAAACACACAAACCGACCCATTCTCGACATTCTCGAGACCCACAAAAATTATAGGGGGTGGAGGATAGTGTATCTATATTGTATACAAAAAAGAAATAGGGATTGAGATGATGTTGTGTTCATAATGAGACAAAAACTGCTCATTTGCCCAGGTTATGGGATATGTGACCCCAAGATCCCAAAGATTGGACTGATGAATATCACTATCTGAGACCTAGAAGTCATGGAGCATACTACCAAGTGGTTATCCTAAAATTCCGGGACTGTACAATGCGTGGTGTGAAGTGCTAGGAGGAAATCTTGGGGTGTAAATATCTGAGGGTGACACAAGCAGGATGAGCGTGACAGAAATTCAAGCTCCTCTTCGAATCCAAATTTTGAATATCTGGCAAGATGCATTTCTGCGAAGCATAGTACACGGATTACTCACAAATCCAATTCCATCCTGTTACTAGTAGGTGTCAGAGAGGGGAGCTATCTGAAGTGCAGAGATTTACCTTACAAAGCCGTCTACGCCATATTCACTCCCCCATTTACAGAGGTCGTCGATCCTCTGGAGGTGATACACCCCATGCGATAAGGTCTTGCGTATCCATGGTATCATATAAAAGCTTGTCAGCGCTCCTCCTGTCAAAGTAAACAACCTCAGGCTTTACATGTCGAGTCGTAGCAAGAGTGAGATACCAACATCCTTCCCCAGAAAGATCTCAAGCATGCCTTTTGGAGTAGTTGCCGGTACAATGGTACTATGGGCTGAAAGCACAATATGAACCCCGTGACGGCCGGGAAAGCTGAGGAAGCGTGTGTATCATATCCCCTAACGTTTCCCATACAAGTATTAGGCCAGTGCTGAAGCAGCCAGTGCACGGTCTAGAATTCGGCAAGTTGTGAACATCATGTAGGTTCCATGCTGAAAGATTACTGTTGAAACAACCTGACTTCAAGGGACAGTTGTGACAGGGCGCATGCGAAGGTGCTTCAAGTTGAGAAGCGAGGACACTAGCATGAAGACGGTTTATCAAGGTAGCGGCGAGGTATTTCACGGCTGTTCGCAGCATCGGGAAACGAAGACCGTGAGGTCACTTGTCACCGTTCTCAAACGGCCACTATAGCCCGAGACTGAGAGCGAAATGGAGATATAGTACCATGGAATTTGAACAAACGTGATACAGTTGCAAGCTGGTGCACCCACAAGTTACAAAATCACGATGATGAAAAGTTGAAAACCCGAGCCGGCAACTTCAACAACAAGGTAAGAAAAAAGATAAAGCGAAGCATCACCAATGAAGATATTAACACATGTCAGAAACCGAACCGAACATGATGAACTCCTGCACTGATATGGGGATCTCTAACAACCTCCGATAGCAATTCCAAGATGGCAAAGATCCATGATAGGCGGAGAAACAGGTCAGTGGGCACACCTACGAAAGTGAGAGTGATCAAAATCCATACGGTGCAATACGTCGTATGCATTTAGGCTGAGGTCTGATCCATTCATCTGTTACAGGCCACATATCATTCCACCCCTCCGAGTTCGAGGCTAGGGCGTTTGGAACCGTGCTGGAGTGGCGGTTCACGATCTCGGAGCCATCTTCCCTCGGAAAACCAGTGGGCCACGTAGGGAGGTAGCATAACTCCTATAATGAGCAGTTCGTGAGTCATCACGGAGAGAGTCGAAGACGAACAAGTGTCTCAACGTACCTCTGGACCGCATGCAGGCTTGCATTTCACCCATACACTCCAATCAAGCCAACTCATGAGACCGCGCAACTCTGCAGTCCAAACAAGTCGGAGCTGGGACAGCTCGTCAATGTCGGGGAGCTCCTTCGTGTTCAGGTATGGGTCGAGGCCAGCGTAAACACCTGCAGCCCACATCTTCGTAACTACCCTGCAGATCTCTCGACTAGTTCCCCGGACAGCCCGAAGAATCAAACGCTCCGAGTATGTCATCGAAGGAACCTCCGACTCCATGGAAGACGTATGGGTCGTGGCACATAGCTTGAAGATGGGAATGGCCCAGTCCAGGTCAGTCTTGTTAGATGGGTCAGCAGGTATGGCGGAGAAGAGGGCATAGGGAGTGATCATGACTCTGAGCTGTGTTTGAGCCTTCGATGCAAGATCAATGATACGGTTCGAGTCGGTGGGCGCCAAGCTCAAGAGATACTGGACGAGCTCGAGGCGTTCAGCGTAACGGTCGACGATGACGTGAAGAAGCGTCGTCCAATCGATTCCACTGGATTGACCATCGGGTCTGGTCAAGGCTTCAGTCAACCTTGACTTTGCAGCTGATATATCCTCAGCGGAGATGTTCTGTACTCGATGATCCCATCTTTCTTGGGTGGCTCGAATGCCAATCAGCGAAGGAACGAGTTGCGTATCATAGAACGAGACGAGTCTGGCGAAATCTAACTGGACGCGTATCTCTCCAGGAAAACGATTATGCCAAGAACCGGCGTTCATGACTTCATATTCGAATATAATTCCTTCTGACGTGGTTTGAAGGTGGTTTTAATACTTGAACAGCTGATCCAGTGGATGGCGGACTCACCATCCGAAGGTTGATGACTGACCGTTGATACTAAATTCAGGAAAGAAACCACGTCGACCCCGGACGTAAAATCACAAAGGGCAACCTCACTGAACCAGTGTTAGGTAAACGATGTCGTGTATAGGACGATTGCTCACAAATCCATCTCCATCCTGTAGCATGTTCAAAGGAGGAAAACGTAAAGGCGGTGAATGTTACCTCACGAAGCCGTCTACCCCATAGTCCTTTCCCCATTTACAGAGGTCCTCAATCCTTTCTTCATCCTCGCGAACCGTTTCGGGGCTTGATATAGATATGCTCCGAATAATGAGCTCTTGAGTATCTAGCGTTCCGTATGGAAGCTTTGCAGCACTGCTGCCGTCGAAGTAAATGACTTTGAGGGGTCGAGTGGCTGCAAGTGTCAGCTGCCAACATCCTTTCCCGAGTTTTAATTTGTCTTCGCAGAAGAAGAATGAATGTTCAGGATCAGTGGCAACCCAGTTGGGGCTTTGCGGAAATTCGTGGCGAGACGTTCCATGATAGAGTAGCGTTCCTTTTGGAATGGTTCCAGGTACAATGGTATGACCTGCCGGAAAATATAAGCGCGTCATGAAGAGTCGACAACGTCCTTGACTTCTTCCTCACTCACCATTTCTCATACGAGTGTTTGGCCAATGTTGAAGTAACGAATGGACTGTTTCGAATACAAGATGTTCGGTGGCGTTGGGTTGAGGGACCTGATCAAAGCTCCAGCGCATAAAATCCGACTCATTTTTCAAGTTGAATAACGGAGTTGCTAGTTGCACTTGATCGGCGAGGGCATTCAAGGCTAGTGTCAGAGTCGCCAAAAGACACCAAACGTTTGCTGGCAACATTTGGGAAGCACAAAACAAAGCATACTCGGGTCCCACTGGCAGCGGCGACCATGGTTGTCTATATAATGAGCCTGAGAACGCCTTGTATGGAACCGAAATGAAACCAGACTGATTGAACTCACTCAAAACAAAGTTAAGTAAGTACTAACTTCTAGAAGGCCTGGTGACGGGTATAAGTTAAAGTAGCATCAGTGGGAACTTGACTATTACAATTTACATTGGTGGTTATCGGAACAGAGAAACTGAATGACGACACACAACAATCGTGATCAGAATCCATACGGTACGAGACGTCTAATACATATAGGCTGGGGTCTGATCCACTCATCCGTTACCGGCCACCGAGACATCAACAAATTGTCCCACTCCTCCCTTGGAAGACTAATCGGTAAGGTTGGCAAGTAACACATCTCCTGCGGTAGGACACCTGTGAGTGATCATGGCAAGAACTTGAATGTAACTTACAACTTCCGAGACGCACCTCTGGACCACACGCAGGCTTGCATTTCACCCATACACTCCAGTCGAGCCAGTTCATCCGACGGCTCAACTCTCCGACTCAAGCGTCTCGAACCCGGGTGACCTCGTCTTTGTCAGGTGATTCCTTCTTGCTCAGGTACGGGTCGAGGCCAGCGTAAATACCTGCAGCCCACATATTCGTAACTACCCTGCAGATCTCTCGACTAGTTCCCCGGACAGCCCGAAGAAGCAAACGCTCCGAGTATGTCATTGAAGGCACTTCCGACTCCATGGAAGAGGTGTGCGTCGTGGCACACAGCTTGAAGATAGGAATAGCCCAGTCCAGGTCAGTCTTGTTAGATGTGTCAGCGGGTATGGCGGAGGAGAGGGCATAGGGAGTGATCATGACTCTGAGCTGTGTTTGAGCCTTCGATGCAAGATCAATGATATGGTTCGAGTCAGTGGTCGTCAAGTTTAAGAGATACTGCACAAGCTCGATTCTTCCAACGTAGCGGTCAACTATGACATTGATAAGCGTGGCCCAATCGATTCCGCTAGAAAGACCCGGTGGTCTAATCGATGCTTCCTGGAGCCTTGACTTCACAACCGATAAATCGTTACTAGAAATGTTCCGGACCCGATGGTCCCACCTCTCTTGATCTGCTCGGATGGCAACGAGCGAAGGAGCGAGTTCGGTACCATAGAAGGAAATAAGTCCAGCAAGATCTAACTGAACGCGTGTCTCTCCAGGGAACTGATTGTACCAAGAACCGGAGTTCATAGCTTCGAACAAGGTCACTGTTCTACTTCAGTAGCCGAACAAGGATTTTAAGAGGCAAAACACTCACCCACCCTCTGGCTCTCACCCTCATTTGGGTATAGGTTCAGGAAAGAAACCACCTCAACACCGGACGTAAAATCACAAAGAACAATTTCACTAGAACGGCGGTAGGTAAACCTTGTGATGCATGCAAAGGGTACGCGCTCACAAATCCATTCCCATCCTTTGATGTGGTCAAAAACAGGAAACATGGGGGTGAGCGGTGTCAAGTTACCTTACGAGTCCACCATATAGTCTTTTCCCTCATCTACAGAGTTTCTCAAACCTTCGAAGGTCCCTTTCCCACCACCCAGAACCTGATATACCAGATGCAATGAGGCCTTGGGTATCGAGGGCACCAAGAAGATGCTTTGCGGCACTGTTGCCATCGAAGTAAACCACTTTGAGGGGTCGAGTGGTCGCAAGTGTTAGTTGCCAGCATCGTTTCCCTAGTTTAAGTTCGTCCAGACAGAAGATAAACGAATGTTCAGGGTCGGTAGCAACCCACTCAAAACTTGGTGGAATCTCTGGGTGCTGTGTTCCATGGTAGAGCAGTGTTTCTTTCGGTATAATTCCCGGTACGATATTATGGCCTGCAGGCCATGGGAACGCTGTCAACACATGCCCAATACAATAGCATTCATCACTTACCGTTTCATGCGAGTGTTTGGCCAGCGCTGAAGCAACGAATGAACCGTCTCGAATACCAGTTGTTCGGTAGCATTGGGGTGGGGGACCTTATCAAAGCACCATTCCATACGATCGTCGCTGAGAATCGCTGAATGGTGACCAATGCCCACGGCCTCTTGGTTGGTAACTCTTGCCAGAGCGTTCGCTACGAGAATTCCTACAAGAAACCACACAGTCGCTTGCAACATTAGAGTCAAGGAAGACCAGGAAGACGGTCGTCGGGCGTCAACAATAATGGTGCTATAGCATATACTTATATGGCGGTTTAGTATAAAGACTTGCCTCAGAATATAGCTGAACCTACTAGTAAACGCCTCCGAACTCCAAGTAAAGTCACGGCAGGTTGTCTCTCGAGTCTCGGTCGCTTCCTCATCATGACTCTGTTTACAATTAAATCATCTCTGCGACTGCATCAGTACCCGTATGGTGTATGGGGAAGCAAAGGGACCGCCGGATCCAGCCTGATCAGACCATTGAGTAGAAGGAGGTCCAGGCTTCCACTGGTCTGTCGTACGCGTGTAACATAAAAGATGTCCTCCCCTTGCAGCCTCGTTCTTTCAATTGGTCATCATTGGACCAACCAATCAGAGCTTCCGAAAAAGACACAATGGAAAGTCGCCGCCGTCCACCTCCAAATCCTCTTCAAAGGTTATAAGATTCCGATTGGTATTAGTATTCATACGGCTCGAAACGCCTGATACATTTTGGGTGCGGTCTAATCCAGTCATCCAACGCTGGGTAAATATTACGCCATCTCTCCACTTGAGAGCCTGGATCGGGCGTTCCGGTTTGCTCATCATTGCTCACTATGTCTGCGATACCTGAGAGTGGAAAGCCGATGGGCCACGTCGGCAGATAGCACATTTCCTGGGAGGTCAACGTTCTGCTGTTAGCCATCACACTGACATCTGAAATCTGCGAAACTGCCAGCGCTCACCTCCATACCACATGCAGGGTTACATTTCACACGTACACTCCAGTCAAGCCAGTTCATCAGACGACCCAACTCTGCGGCCCAAGCGTCTCGAAGCGTCATCGCCTCGTCAACGTCGAGGGACTCCCTAGTGTTCAGGTAAGGGTCGAGGCCCGCGTATACTCCAGCGGCCCACATTTTCGTGACTGTGCGGCAGATCTCTCGACTAGTTCCCCGAATAGCTCGTAGGATCAGACGCTCCGAGGGTGTCATCAATGGTACCAATGACTCCATGGAGGATGTATGCGTCGTGGCACACAGCTTGAAGACCGGAATGGCCCAATCCAAGTCGGTCTTGTTTGATAGGTCAGCGGGGGTGGCCGATAAAAGTACATAGGGCGTGATCATGACTCTGAGCTGTGTCTGGGTTTTGCGAGCAAGATCAAGAATTTCTTTCGAGTCGGTCACCGACAAGCTCAAGAGGTGTTGCGTGAGCTCAAGCCGCCCAGCGTAACGGTCAACGATAACATTGAGAAGTGTGGGCCAATCAATTCCACTGAATTGACCTTCGGGTCTGGTCAAGGCGTCTGCGAGTCTTGCCTTGGCGGCTGATAGGTCGTCGCTGGATATGCCTTGCACACGATGGTCCCACCTTTCTTGGCCGGCTCGAACGGCGACTAGTGTAGGAGCCAGGTCCGTATCGTAGAAGGAGACGAGTCCAGTGAGGTCTAGCTGGACGCGGGTCTCGCCAGGAAAGCGATTATGCCAAGACCCGGCATTGACGACCTCAAACCAGACCAGAGTTTCTGCCAATCCACTTTGAGTGCATACAGGATGGGGGACACGAGGGGTGAAAGGCTCACCAAATTCTGCATAGCTTTGAAAGGTCGGTACTAGATTCAAGAAAGAGACCACATTGACTCCCGATGCAAAATCGCAAAGCATGACCTCACTAAACTCGTTAGGAAGGAATCATTCTCGCACACAAGTTGCTGCTCACAAATCTATTGCCATCCTACGACACGGTCAAACAGGGAAAATGTAAGGGTGGTCCAACTCACCTTACGAAGCCATCCACTCCGTACTCCTTTCCCCAGTTACAGAGATCGTCGATCCTCGGATGCTCCCAGAGAACCCTTCGAGGACTCGATACACCCCACACCAAGAGGTCCTGTGTATCAAGTGTTCCAGACGGAATCGTCACAGCACTGCTCCCATCGAAATAAACAATCTTGAGCGGTCGAGTAGTCGCAAGGGTCAGTTGCCAGCATCCCTTCGACCCGAATCTGGCTTCTTCACGACAGAATAAATGCGAAAACTCGGGATCGGTAGCCACCCAATCAGGACCTGATGGAATCTCGTCGTAATACGTCCCGTGATAGAGGGTTGTTCCTTTTGGAATAGTCCCTGGTACGATGGTATGACCTGCTTGAAACCACCATGACAGTGGGGCGACGTTCAGGGATGTAAGCAAGGTAAAGCTTCCATCGCTCACCATTTCTCATGCGAGTATTCGGCCAGCGTTGAAGTAGCGAATGCACCGTCTCGAATACGAGATTCTCGGTGGCATTGCGATGAGGAAGCTGGTCAAAGCTCCAATCCGTAAAGCTTAAATCGTCGATACTCGCAAGAGTTAATGACACTTGGGTGGCGAGGACACACGAAGTGAGTGTCGCTACCAGACACCAAGCGCTCGCTCGCAGCATTGAGGAATGCACTAGTGGTCAACGTTCTCGGCGTAACTCAGTAGCGCCGACTTTTGTGCTTCTCTTTCATAGCGGCCAGGACCGAATTATTACGCCATGCAGATGGACCGAATTAAAGCCCGAGTAGTATTAGATTATACGAACCCCGTTACGAAATGTGTGGTCTTCCTTGGTGGCTTAGCCATCTGGGTCGTCTCAGGTGAGATGGGAGGTACAAGAGAAGAGTTGCCCTGCATACCGTGACGCGCGTCCCACATCCTGCAATAGCCAACTGCAACAACGTTCAACATTCAACGTTTCATCAACGATCCTGCTGGAAGTCATCATGACAACATGCACATGAGTTACGATCCCTGACTCCCACGGAGCGGAGCGTAGTGGAGGAGGCTTCAAGTTACTGTCGGGCGAGAAATTGTTCTTAGATGGAACGTAGAAGCGTGCAGTCCCTCTGCCATCCGACCACTGTGAATGATACAAACGGTTCAAAATGCGAGTGGGTCAAACGTCGTCGAGCAAGACTGGAAACAAGTACTGTCAACATCAGCTTTGCTACTGTGATGGGAATCGGGCATTGGCGACTCCGCGCGCCACTACGCTGCGATACTAGTCGGCCAGCATAGTTAAGGGATATGCATCTACGACGAATGTCCTAGCGCATCAGTAATCATACGGCACGACACGTGTAACACATCTAGGTTGCGGTCTGATCCAGTCATCTGGTCCAGGCCGGATATAATCCCACCCTTCATCTGCCAGGGAATCCAGGACAATGCTTCGGAAGTTCTCAGCGCTGCTCGTTATATTGGACAGCTGCGCATCAAGTACAGTCGATTTAGGTCGACGAGGAAACCCAATGGGCCATGTAGGCAGGAAACACATCTCCTGTCGGGTCAACCGCGCGTGAGTTATCGCGGAGAGAATGGAAGCTCGAGCAAACACCCTAACACACCTCTGGGCCACACGCAGGTTTACATTTCACCCATACACTCCAGTCAAGCCAGCTCATCAGACGGTTCAACTCTGCAGCCCATGCGATTCGAAGCTGAGTCACCTCATCTATATTGTGGAGCTCCTTGGTGTTCACGTACGGGTCGAGGCCAGCGTAGACACCAGAGGCCCACATTTTCGTGACTACCCGGCAGATTTCTCGATTGGTGCCCTGGACGGCCTGGAGGAGCAAACGCTCCGAGGATGTCATCGAAGGCACCTCCGAGTCTATGGAAGACGTGTGCGTCGTGGCGCACAGTTTGAAGATGGGGGTAACCCAGTCCAGATCAGTCTTGTTGAACGGTTCGGTGGGAATGGCGGAGAAGAGTGCATAGGGTGTGACCATGACTCTAAGTTGAATCTGGGTTTTCGACGCGAGATCAAGGATCTCGTTGGAATCAGTAGCCGTTAGATTCAAGAGGTATTGCATGAGCTCGAGGCGTTCAGCATAACGATCGACGATGACATTGAAAAGCGTCGCCCAATCAACTCCACTGGATTGATCACGAGGTCTCGTTAACGCTTCCGCCAACCTTGATCTCGCAGCTAGTATGTCTTCGCCAGAGATGCCTTGCACCCGATGATCCCATCTCTCTTGTCCAACTCGAGTGGCGACGAGCGAAGGAGCAAGTTGGGTGTCGTAGAACGATACCAATCCAGGCAAATCTAACTGTATGCGTGTGTCTCCAGGGAAGCGATTATGCCAGGAACCAGAGACCATGACTTCAAATCTGGCCAATGTTCCTTCAGACGCTACCTCAGTGCTCGAGAAAACCAAAAAAAATGGGCAGAAAACTTACCAAACCTCGGTACAGTGGGATTTTGAAATATCGCCACTAGGTTTGAGAATGACACTATGTCGACGCCAGAGGTGAAATCACATAATACAACTTCACTACATTCTTATGAGGTAGATCGTTGTAACGGACAAGATATCCACTCACAAGTCCATTTCCATCCTAAGACGCGTTTAACGCTAGAGAAAGAATACGAGGATGTGGATGTTTACCTTACGAAACCGTCCACTCCATAATCCCTTCCCCATTTGCAGAGGTCTATGATCCTCTCGTACTCTACACAGACTGCTTCAGGACGTGATTTTCCCCACGCGATAAGGTCCTGTGCGTCGAGTGAACCATACGGAAGCTTTACAGCACTACTCCCGTCGAAATACACCACTTTGAGGGGTCGGGTCGTCGCAAGCGTCAGCTGCCAGCATCCTTTCCCGAGTTTGAGTGTGTCCCGGCAGAAGAGAAACGAGTGCTCAGGGTCTGTAGCGGCCCATTCAGGACCTGGTGGAATCTCGTGGTTAGGTGTTCCATGATACAGAAGTGTCCCTTTCGGAATAATCCCTGGCACTATCGTATGACCTATCAAAACATGTGTCAAAGTGGACTTGATACCAAAGAGCGCTTTGACTGCTCACCATTTCTCATGCGAGTGTTCGGCCAGTGCTGGAGAAGCGAATGGACGGTCTCGAACACGAGGTGGTCGGTAGCGTTGGGTTGCGGGGCCAGATCAAAGCTCCAGTCCGTCAAAGTAGAATCATAGTTGTAGTTGAGACTTGGAGAGCCAAGTGGGACTTGGTTGGCGACGACATGTGTTACAAATGTCGCTACAAGACACCACCTTGAAGCTATCGCTCGCAACATCGGGGATACGAAGCCGAGGTTGAACTTTGGTGCTACCCCCGATGTACCGCATTGCAACGTGCTAGGCCCGAGATGGCATGAAAATTAACCCACAGGGAGATAATGCTCTCCTAGATCAGGCTGGTGTGGCGAAGCTCGAGTTAGTCAGACGGAGCGCCCAGCGGTCATTCTTTCTCATGCGAACTGTCAACTCGTGTCAAGTGATATCAACTGAGTTTGCATGCGAGCCTGGAGATTGCTCAGAACGATGTCCTCCATGCCGACCAAGCAGACCAAAGTGCCCATCTCCGAGCTACCAATCCCACCTACGTCGCATATTTTGACCCACAACCTTACGCCGGACCCAAACGAACCAACTCCAGCAGCATTCATCAAGGATGTACTCCCAAACCGACCAAGTATCCAGCGCCGTGCTCGATTAATGCCTGGCGAGGCTCACTTCGCATACGTCGCTCCGATGCCCTTGGAGTTTCCGTATGAAGTACCTCCAATTCCTTCGGAGGCCGCTGACGACAAGACTGCGCATATCGAGAACTGGCTCAAGGAACATGAGGCTACTATCCCAACCGAGACGGCTTTGAAGAGAAACACCCTCAACGGGCTCACCAAATTCGTCTCCGAAGCCAGAGATCAGAGAAGAGAGCTTATCGGGCTCTCGGAAACATGTCTTCGGGACTGCCTGCCGCACTTGGACGTCGGCGATGCTCTCGCCTCTCTGGGACGCCCCGCATTGGTACCTTCGAGTTCGGACGGAGTGGAATTGGAGCAGTCATCTCCAGAAGCCGCGCGTATTCAACAAGAACTCGTCGACGTCTTAGCTGGGCACGCAGTCCTTATGTCTCCTGACGTGGCTGCGGATGGGAAGGGTTATGCCCCATGGTCTCTGAGATACAGTGGGCATCAGTTTGGTAGTTGGGCTGGTCAACTCGGAGACGGGCGGGCAATCTCGATCAGTGAGTCTTAGATGGGCCCAAATGCAAGCGCGGCATTCTGAAATTTCGACTAGTCTCTACTCCGCACCCAGCTCAGGAGGGAGTCACGTATGAACTCCAGCTCAAAGGAGCGGGTCGTACACCCTTTTCCAGAACTGCTGATGGTTTAGCTGTGCTCCGTTCTTCCATCCGGGAGTTCCTCTGCTCCGAAGGTATGTTCATGTCGTACTCAGGTTTTGAACGTCACTCATGAAGGAACGCCATGTCATAGCTATGCATGCTCTATCTATACCTACTACTCGATCACTTGGCCTGATACACCTTCCCGAACTACCAGTCATTCGTGAGAGGGTCGAGACGGCCTCCATATGTACCCGAGTCGCAGAGAGCTTCATCCGAATTGGTAATTTCCAGGCTCTTTCACCTCCTTATAAAACGTTCTTCTTCGGAGGCGGGCAGCAAGACGAAGATTACGAGGCTTTACGCATTCTGGGAGAATGGGTTGCCCAGAAAGTGCTGAAGCTAGAGTCTATCGACTTTGACGCGGGTGATGCATGGGGCAAGCAGCTGGTCTATGAAGTCGCTCGCAGGAATGCGAAGATGGTCGCAGGTTGGCAGGCATATGGTTTCATGCATGGAGTCATCAATACGGACAAGTGAGCCCCTCGGCGCTGTCCATGGTGAAACCTGACGTGTTATCAGTGTATCCATCATGGGCCTGACGATCGACTATGGTGAGTGCTTAGTGCATCATTGTCTTTGCTCCTGTCTCATTCGCAATACAGGTCCATATGCATTCATGGATGTCTTTGATCCTTACCACATCTGTAACCACAGCGACAACGAAGGTCGATATGCCTATATGGTACGAGATTTGAGTTGTTCTAAAGAGTACGGATTCTGACCGAGCATCCCAGCATCAACCAAACATGATGTGAGTAAACTCCTCATGTCCACACGCCAAACCTAAGATGTTCGTAGTGTCTTTGCCTGCCGTGGTCTACTAAATGCACTTGGCCCACTCATCGGCGCCGAAATATCTAACGGAAACAAAGCCGTTAAAGAAGGCTGGGCTACCGATGCGACCTCCGATACTGTCTCTGCATGGCGTAACACGGCCTTGGAACAGAAATCCGAGATGGAACGCATCCTCCAGGAGACTTGTTCAGTCGAATACAACCTGCTCATGCGCAAACGCCTGGCACTCCGCCTCAAAGTAGACAACGACCAATCCGAAATCTTCCAACCACTCCTCAACATGATGGAACAACAGAAACTTGACTTCCATGGGACGTTCAGAAGGCTGTCTTTCTTCCGACGCGGGATGATACAAAAGGATAGCGAGTCAATACGGGGAGAATTAGAGGCGTTTATCGGTGGTGTGCTCAAGGGGTGTCCGGAGCCTGAGCGCCTCGATCATGCGAGTGCGACGGGGGAGTGGCTCGGATGGCTCGAGAAGTACGCGAAAAGGATTGATCGCGAGGCTCCCGAGTGGGTTGGAGAGGAGGACTACGATGCGGCACGCGAGAGGGATGCGAAGGCTGCTAATCCCCGTTTCGTGCTGCGCCAATGGTTGCTCGAGGAGATCATCAAGAAGGTGGAGACGGATCCTTCTAGTGGGAAGCGCATCCTCGCAAAGGTCTTACAGGTCAGTGATTGCGGCCCATGTTGTCGGGAATTCGAGAAAACTAAGGCATGCGTGGTTATAGATGGCGTGCTCTCCATTCGAGGCGTGGGGGGCTGAGGGTCAGGACACCCCTGACATCGAGCTCGATGCGGAGATCAGAGAAGAGAAACGATACTGTGGGATGGGCGAGAGAAGGTTGTTAGGCTTCCAATGCAGCTGCTCTAGCTGAATGTTACTGGACGGTTCGAATGCGTGTATGTTGTATCACTGTAGACTCGATCAGTCAGATATACTGGAATTTGGAAAGCAGTCAGGCTGCCACCCTATCCGTGATCAGACAGGGGTTCCATCGTCAGCTCCAACGGATGAGCCAACCTCTCTTTCCCCTGAACATGTCTATAAATCCAACCTGGCTGCGCCATCAAAAAATGCACCACAAGAGGTTGCCTTAAAAGATGATTCCCATCACTCACCGTCGACTTCCCTTCCGCCAGGATCGATTTTGGACCCATACCCTGAAAATGTCACAGATACTTGCTCTGAAAATAAAACCTATCTGGATGGGCTCGAGGAGCGTGAGCGTGATCAGACGGTGAGACTCGGCGATGATGTGGTATTGGAAGAGCTTCCCTCCAGACACAGTCATCACCTTTGTCTCCTCGACGTCGATGGCGCTGTATTCGATCCCGTGGCAGGGGATTTTGGCAAAAGTGAGGTACTAGTTGGCGGGATGTTAGTACGCATCGACACTAACGCGTTCCTGTAGGTTGAAGAACCTGACGCTCGGCCGGTAGATACCCCTCTGAACCTGCTGCACAAAGGGCAGTTTGTGGATCGTCACCGGAACGAGGTCGAAACATTTCGGACCGGAAGCAAGGAATGGATTGTGGCCCGGCTTGCTAGTCCAGTCGAGGAGCGAATTGTCGTCCGATTTCGTCATGATCTCGATCTGGAGGCGGAAGAAGGCACTCTCGCCCTCGCCGTACATGACTGGGAAGTGCACGTCGAAGATATCCATGAGGCAATAGGCGACATCTTCAATCTCTGTCGTCTTGCGATGAACCGCCCAGTTCATGAGCTGTCGGATGTCGGATTTCGAGATGGGGGGTCGAAGCTCGTCAGAGCTGAGTCCTCGATGCCGGTGATCTCCGTGATCAACTTGTGGAACGTGGGGGACTCCTTGTAGTTGTCAATGGGAAGATCGTCGGACGTGATCAGCTGCGTCCAGTCGCACTGGTAAAAAAGAAGACGATGAGGGGCAATGAGCTCTTGCAACGTCCACCTCGCCAGAACGAAACACTCTTCCTCAGCGCCTCGTGTGAGTTGTCCGACACATCGCAGAGATAGACGATGGTCAAGCCAGAGTTTGGGTACCACCTGAACATGGAAATGATGGACTTTTGGAGCTCTGATGTGCTGGTCTTGTCGATGCAATATGTACACTCCAGCCCACCGAAATTTACGTTCCGTAGCCTGACGGCAAAAATTCTGCAGCTTCGTGGTACCACGCGCGTCCCTGTGGTCGCAAGTGAGCTGGAAGGAGTTGTGGTGACAAACCAAACTAGCTCGTTTCGTTTACGACGTCAGCTTCGGTAGGTATAGGCGCAAGAATGGACGAGTATTGCTCTCCATGCAAGAGCTTTGCCTGTGACGGAATGCACCATCTTGCACCATTGACACGTCAGTCACCAGGGCACCAATGCGCTTCCAAGCAAGCGACACGAAACACATACCGGGTTGAAATTCAATAACCATCCCATGGGCATCCGAACCAGCACCAACCTCCTCGCAATCCTCGTTCGTCCATTGGAGTTTCTGCTCGGTCGCACTGATGCCTAGGCTGTATATGATGACGTCTCGTGAGTGTATGTAGGAGTAATCGTAATCTTGAGGCTCTGGGACTTGCTGCTTCGCGTCTGCCATGAGTTGGGAGATCAATTCGTAGAAGACCACAAGTAGGTTGGACATGATGGTATTAATGAAAATGAGGTTGCTGGTCGGGTTTGTGAGGGAACATGCAGTGTATTTGCTATAGCCTGAAATTCAACCGGCGAGAATCTGAGATCAGGTCAAGAAATTACTCGGAGGTCCATATCTCGGAAGATTAATGCTGATCAAGGGAAGGCGAAGTGACTCGCTGGCAGTCCAGGAGTGTTTGTGCTGGTGGCTACATATTAAAATTTCCAGCCTTCCATTTCACCTCAACATCGGGCTGGTACTACCATCCACTTCAGTCCACCCCACCCCGGGCAATGCTCCACCCACCAATGTCCTTCTCAGAAATCCGCCACCTAGCAACTGTAAGGAAACAACGAGCTGAACGATTATCCCCAGTCTTACATACCCAATCACTTAGGATGATGTACAGTCGGTCCTACTATCTAGGAATGCGCTAGCTCATGGCGGACGTCTGCTTGCTGTGTGTGACTGAGCCTTCCATCAACACATGCGCACAGCGAGTACGAAATTCCATTGTTCTACTAATTCCGCTTTGAAATTTTGACCCTCAGTATGAGCAGGCTGTGTAGTAGCTGGCCCATCCTGTGGAGGATCCCTTTGGGGTGGCATGGCCGTGTGGGACGCTTCCCAGTACGATGCCCACGTTGCCCTACAATTCCCTATATGAACCCATTGCTGCGGAATGTGCGCTTGCAGTCTTTGCACCTCTTATCCCTTCACGGCGCGTGAACCCGACCAGACTCCTCCGTGCTCTTTTCTTCCATCTTCACTCGTGATCCATGGATGAACACGATCCAGTCTCCACCTCACCATTTCCCCCCCAACCACGCGCTCAGAATCAAAAGATATCAGACAGCTCGGAATCGCACATGTCTGACAAAAACACAAACGAACGTGTCCTAATAACTCGTACGTTGCAATGCGTCGCAAACTTGGGAGATCGCTAACACATGTATAGACATCCGCGCAACGGATGTTGTTACTGGTCTCCGTCGCATGCCAGCAGGCTTCTATGTTGCTGTAGAAATTGACGGGAAGACCACGAAAACTGTGAATACATCCGTATTCGTAAGCGAAGACATAGTGGAATGGGACGAAGAGATTCTCTTGTGAGTCCCTATCCTTTCATTTGCACTACTTTGACTGAACAAGATCCAAGGCCATCAGAACAATCCTCGGCGATTTCGTTCGGCGTCTACGCATCCTTCGAGCTTGGACCAAGGCTCGGAAACGGAGAACTACTTGGCCAATTCAAGATTACTGTTGGAGAGGCACTCGATCTCAACGAACAGCTTCAGCGTGAGTAACACTACCACCATTACACCTACCCTCTTAACGTCTTGTTACAGCTATCGAGTTTCTGGTTCCAAGGGATAACAGAGATCTGCCATCGTGTTCTTCACTCAGGATCACGACAGAACGACGGATTTGCGACGTTAATGAATTCAAAACAAGCCTTGACGTGAGTGACTTGTTTATCGTGTTGATACGTCCTCACTCTATCACAATAGTTGCCCGAGTCAGACGCAACAAACGAGCTGGGACAGCTCACCGATACTGGTCACCGTGCTCTGCTATGTTACCGCCAGCGTCAGGACCAAGGGGACCTCGACAAAGCTATCGCGCATTTCGAGCTTGTCCGAGACATGTGCCCTGCAGACCACCCCAATCGTTCCGCTGTACTATTCAACTTGGCCACGGCGAGGTTCATCCACTGTCAAGCTAATAATGCGTGTCTCGATCTGGATGTTCCAATCGCATTGTATCAAGACGCACTCCAGCTCCGCCCCATTAGTCACTCAGATCACTGCGCGACAGTCCTCGACCTTGGTTTCGCTCTCCTGGCGCGTTTCCAGAGACGAGGTGACGAAGCAGACAGGATGGAAGCCAAGGGTTTATTCTCCAAAACGGTGGAGCTGTCTCCGCCGGAGAGCTGTGCATACCGAGCAGGCTGTCTCGCACTGCGAATGGCTGAAATTTCCCCGTCTGTCCAGACGATAGAGCCTGGCAGTAGACAGCCTGATGAAGAGGAGCGGATACAAAGGACACGGGCTAGATTGCTGCATCTGTCAGATCGGGATCCCCACCGGCCTGAGATTCTCGATACCCTTGGGGCGTTGTTGGATGGTCGGTTTGACCGTAATGGGGACCTTGTTGACATCAATGAGGCAATCTCGATTTTCAAGGAGGGAGTGCATCTCACTCCTAATGGCCATCCCGACAAGCCAGGTCGGCTGAACAACCTCGGGAGCTCATTATTGAGTCGCTTTGAGCGTCTTGGGGATGTTGCGGACATCAACAAGTCCATTTCGATGACAGGGGGGGCAGTGGATCTCACTCCTAATGGCCATCCCAGCAAGCCAGCGATGCTGAACAACCTCGGGAACTCGTTATCGAGTCGCTTCGAACGTCTTGGGGACGTCGTGGATATCAACATGTCCATTTCGATGAAAGAGGAGGCAGTGCGTCTCACTCCCAATGGCCATCCCAACAAGCCAACTATGCTGAACAACCTCGGGAGCTCATTATCGAGTCGCTTTGAGCGTCTTGGGGATGTTGCGGACATCAACAAGTCCATTTCGATGGAAGAGGAGGCAGTGGATCTCACTCCCAATGGCCATCCCAACAAGCCAGGTTTGCTAAGCAACCTTGGGAGTTCGTTATGGAGTCGCTTTGAGCGACTCGGGGACATCGCGGACATTAGCAAGTCCGTTTCGATGACAGAGGGGGCAGTGGATCTCACTCCCAATGGCCATCCCAGCAGGCCAGCGATGCTGAGCAACCTTGGGACCTCGTTATTCCGTCGCTTTGAGCATCTTGGCGACGTCGCGGATATCAACAAGTCCATTTCAGTGATCGAGGAGGCAGTGGATCTCACTCCCCATGGCCATCCCAGCAAGCCAGCGATGCTGAACAACCTCGGGACCTCGTTATCGAGTCGCTTCGAACGTCTTGGGGACGTCGTGGATATCAACAAGTCCATTTCAGTGATCGAGGAGGCAGTGGATCTCACTCCCAATGGCCATCCCAACAAGCCAGGTCGGCTGAACACCCTCGGGAGCTCGTTTTTTCGTCGCTTTGAGTTTCTTGGGGACATCTCGGACATCAACAAGTCCATTTCAATGATCGAGGAGGCAGTGTCTCTCACTCCCAACGGCCATACCGACAAGCCAACAATGTTGAACAACCTCGGGGCCTCGTTATTTCGTCGTTTCGAGCGTCTTGGGGAGGTCGCGGACATCAACATGTCCATTTTGATGAAAGAAGAGGCAGTGCATCTGACTCCCAACGGCCATACCGAGAAACCAACTCGGCTGAACAACCTCGGGAACTCGTTATCGAGTCGCTTCGAACGTCTTGGGGACGTCGTGGATATCAACAAGTCCATTTCAGTGATCGAGGAGGCAGTGGATCTCACCCCCAACGGCCATACCGAGAAACCAACTCGGCTGAACAACCTCGGGAGCTCGTTATTTCGTCGCTTTGAGCGTCTTGGGGACGTCGCGGACATCAACAAGTCCATTTCAATGAAAGAGGAGGCCGTGCATCTCACTCCCAATGGCCATCCCGACAAGCCAACAATGCTGAACAACCTCGGGAACTCATTCATAACACATTTCGGGTACTCTGCTGATCCTTCAAGTCTCTCTGCTGCTACTTTGCACTTCTCAGAGGCCGCTCGCTCCTCCACAGGTCCCATTTCCTCCCGCTTTGATGCCTCTCGCAGCTGGATTTCGTCTGCCCGTCTAGAAAGCGACCCCCAGGGTCTTCTCGATGCGTACACTACCTCCATCAATCTCCTGCCAGAATTGGCATGGCTCGGGTTGCCACTCGCAGAACGCCACCGTTTACTCCTTCGCGCTGCTGATGTAGCACGCGACGCTGCTGCTGCAGCAGTTGAAGCTGGTTGTCCTGAGACGGCTGTCGAATGGCTTGAACAAGGCCGTTCGGTCGTTTGGAGCCAATTCCTGCAGCTTCGCACTCCAGTGGATGACCTTCGCGTGGAGCACTCACCCCTTGCGGATCGATTTCAAGATGTCTCCCACGAGCTAGAGCAAGCCAGTTCTCGTGGGTTGGCGCGTCACAGTGATGTTGACGCGCGGTCACTCGAGAATGAAACTCAGAGACACCATGAACTCGCTGCCTTGCGAGAGAAACTCCTCAGTGACATACGGTCCTTGCCCGGCTTCAACCGGTTTTTGTTCCCGAAGACCATCCAACAACTCGCTGCCTCGGCGCACTCTGGTCCTGTCGTATATCTTAATGCTAGCAAGCAACACGAACGATGCGATGCATTGATTGTCATGGAGGATTCGGGCGATGTTCTCCATGTTCCGCTTCCAGGTATCAGCCATGCAAGGGTGGAACTCCTACATCAGGACCTCTATCACTTGCTCAAGCAGAATCGTCTCATCGTCTCGCGCGATGAGATCTCCGCTCTTTTCCCCTCTGAAGATACTCTCGCATCCCAGGAGTTGCTTAATCAGTTGTTGATGAGAGATGGCATCGAGCACGGTGATAGGGCGGTCAAAGCTAAACCACGAGTTGCAGGACACACACCTGATGATCTATTTCGCATCATTCTGGCATTCCTCTGGGAGGCAGTCGTAAAACCAGTTCTGGATGCCCTTGCCCTTTCGGTATGTCGTCCCTTATTAACCTTAACATTGACACTTTCTGACTGAGGTTTCCATGTTCTCAGACTCCCTCGTCGGATGGCGAGACAATGCCCCGCATCTTTTGGTGTCCGACTGGGCCCTTCGCCTTCCTTCCCATACATGCCGCTGGGCTTTACCACTCGAATCAACCAGGCGTCAAGCTGTCTGACTTTGCTATATCCTCCTACACGCCAACTCTGAGTGCTCTTGCACCATCTCCCGTGAAAGACAGGAGCAGTACCGCATCTACTATTCGCCTCGTTGCTGTCCCTCAA
>JBBPRG010000109.1:0-22709 GCA_038092895.1 Chalciporus pseudorubinellus | reverse complement strand
GTCGTCGTCCCAACGGTGAACGGTACTGGGTGCTCGTATCAAATTCTCACGACGTCTGGTGCTAACCCAAGGCAGGGTGGTCGTGCCAATGATGACCACCGCACTATGGCCTGTGTGGAGCGCAGGTAGGTTTGGTCATGAATGATACACGCCACGTACTTACAGCCCGTGAATATGATGAGACGACTTCTGGCATAATCCGGTCGAATGTCTCCTAGTGTCCATCGCATCTATATTATTGACACCCCATATTTGCGTGCTGCTAGTGAGCGTAAACACGAGACCCAGCGTGTACTTCGCTGCTGTGGTGGTCGCATAAATCTCGGGAGATACTCGAGCTGTGAATATAGGGCTGCAATGCCCGTCCTGCGAATTCTTGAGCCTCATTGAGCGAACGAGTCCCACCCCTGAAGGTGGACGACGATGACACTGCACAGGACAATCTGCTTGCGCATCAGAGCAGGATCGAGAAAGAAATTCAAGGGTCGGTGCCAAGCCATGCACACAGGTTCAGACATCTAACCTATAAAGATGACCGACCGTTCAAGTTCATAAGAAGCTGTTAAAAACATGTCATCCCTCCCTCAGATCGGTAAGCTCATATTGGAACATGCAAAAACATACCAGCTTATTAGGGGACCATTACCCTTTCGCAGTATGCGAAACTAGCAACTCCACAGTGACCGCGATCTGCTGTGCGCAAATCGTTGTTGGAACACCGGTCACTATGACCACCGCGACTCATTCTATGCCATGGCCCAATAGCACCCAGCCAGTTTGCATCTGGACGGCCAATTCTAACTCAAGTGCTGTCTCCGAACTTGAAAGCTGGCTGCATTGCGCCAACACATACAATTCCACGACTGGGAACAGTGTATGTGTGATGCCGGTAAACACCGCGACAAGTGGTGTCCGAAGCGTTGGGTTGAAGGGTTGTATTGGGTGGGTTGGGATCCTGGCATTAGCGAGCGTGATCGCTCTGGCCTGAGCATTGGCCGTTTGACAACGGATCGGTTTCGAAATTGAGGGGTGGGGGGACGGCAATCGCTTGCTATGATCACGTAGGCTTCAGGACGTGGATTAATGATTGGGCCCTGTGGTGCGAGAAGTTGGGGTTTCGAGTGCGTAGGCTTTGCTGGTTGAAGGATTGTGGTGGGTTGATTATTCGGGTACTTGGAACGATTGGCTGCTTCGATAATTCTGCAAAGATTAGAGACCACCCTCCGGAAAGTGTAGATACCCACAAAGGACATACGCCCGACGTGTGTGTCAGTAGAAACGCCAATCCGATATGCCATTGGCCTGAGGTGGTGTGACAATTGGATTTGGGAGACTCAGAGCGAGAATGGGCTGAATTTGTATGGTTCGAGTTCAAAAGAGTACGGTGGAAGTTCAACCGAACGAGCGGTAGAAGCTACATGGCTCAGGGATTACAAGACCGGTAAAAGGTAGGTAAGAGCTGGACGTTATTAGGAAGGTGCATAGATCTGCTGATTCTGCTCACCATGGACCTCGTCGCCATAATTGATATGACAATTGTCATTGACACCATAGCGTTCTTACACTTGGTTCAAGTTGTAAGCGTTTCATGATTGGATTGGTAGTCCAGTAGAATCAGCTGAACAATTTACTCGACGTCTGCCGTGGCCAGACAAAGTTTTTGAACGACATATCAGCCCGAATCGAGGAAGGCAAAAATGAATGGCCAACATGGGGGTCGAACCCAGGACCTTCGCGTTATTAGCACGACGCTCTAACCAACTGAGCTAGTCGGCCTTGATGCACAGCCACTTATAGATATTGTTAATCCAGCCCTTCTCGTTATACGCACTCACATCCTCCGTCCTGCAGCTGCCTTCACCGGGGTCATCCTAAATATTTGTTCATCTTGCGCCCATAGCGCGCAATGTTCCAAAGTGTCTATCTCATGTCAATGCTTTCGCGTTGCGGTCTCTTTCTTTTCCCCCTTGACGAACTGGCGGTTCCGAATAGAAGCATGGCTATGCGAAGTTAAAGTTTTACTCAGTGGCTGTCGTAGAAACACGACCTTGGCACAGGCTGGACCATGTGATCAGCATTAAAAGGGCTCCTTAGACCCAGCCCTGGAACCCCACTTTGCGCTGATTCTCATGTCCCAAGTGTGATGGGTAATTCGGTCAGTCACTGCTGCATATTGACCACAATGTTCATTTTAACAATAAGACATCTCACCAGGTCTCACGGGCGAAACAACTCGCAATCACGCGTATGGCCATTTCATTTGAACTCTTTCAGGATCTGTTACCAGCGCTTTACCAGGCATCCACGCAACGGACGTTGCTATTGGCCTTAGACGAGTCCCGGTTGGGTTTTATGTTTCTGTGCACTATGATGGGACCGAATGGAGGACAAAGAACAAGCTAATGTCGATGGATACGGACGCCATCGAATGGGACGATACGATCATTTTGTAAGTCACGCGTCAAGATCGCCACTCTCTACTCACGGGCTCTAGACCGCGTAATACTTCCACCAATCTGTGTTTCAAGGTCGTTGCATCGTTTGAGCTCACTCCTACGTTGGGGTGTGGTGAACAATTGCGTGAATTTAACATTTCCGTTGAAGACCTGGTGGACCATAGCAACAAGGTTCTTCGTACGTATAGTGTCTGAATTTGCGGCGCCTAGGTCCTGACATCCTTGGAAAGCAATTGTCTTCTCCAAAAGTGAGGGGGAACTGGTATCATCTTGCTCTTCAATCCTCATCACAGTGGAATGCGGGCACTTCCAACGTCACGGCTCTGCACAAGTGTGTCAGGAATATGTTGTGAGTCGCAGAATATGTATGTTTGAGTTCCGCTTTAATAAATGTACTTCAGATTGACCTAGTCACCCGAAGCCTCGCAGACATCACTGACCAGGGTCAGAATGCACTCCTGCGCTATCGAAAGAATCAGAAGGAACAAGACCTCAAGATGTCGATCGAGCGTTTAACACGTGCTGTGGATGTATGCCCTTCCTATAGCCCATATTCTCCAGTTGTTTTGTTCAACTTAGCTATGGCAAAGTTCATCAGTTTTCAGGCCAACAACGCCAACATTGAGGCAGACTTGGATGTCTCCATAACTCTGTTCCGGGACGCACTGAACCTTCGTCCAGCTGGTCATCCCGACCGACATGCTACCCTACTCCACCTTTCCATCGCACTCCTATCTCGTTTCGACAAATACCATCACCAAAGAGATGTTGACGAGGCGGATGAGCTACTGTCTCAGCTTCTGAAGCTCTGCTCTTCCCAGTCGTACGAACACCGTTCCGCGTTGATACTGCGCCGCGTATTCGCCGTGGACACTCGCGCAACTTTTGTCACATCCACTTCCGAAGATGGCTCCCCAGATAGTGTCCATAACGACACCGCATACGACCCCAATGATGCAGGAGACGCAGGCATGACTGCTATCTCGCGTTTGGAGCGTTTCAAGGAGCTCGGCGAGATAACAGACCTCACTGCTGCAATCGTACTCCTGCAAGACGTCGTTCAGTTTACCGAAGATGAGGATCCCAACAAGCTCTTTTGGCTCATGAATCTTGCCATGTCATATAGTATGCGGTTCGAGCGCCTCCAGGACCTTTCTGATCTCAGCATGTCAATATCCATCCTCGAAGATATGGTTGGACTATGCCCCGACGATAATAATAAAGCTGGTTTCCAAAACAATCTTGGATACTTGCTACGGAGGCGCTTTGAGCTCCTTGGAGACCTTGCCGATATCATAAAGTCGGTCTCGGTGTTGGAAAAGGCCTTATGGCTTACCCCGGATGATAGGCCCAACAGGCTCGACAACCTCGCCACTTCGCTGAGGACACGTTTCGATCATCTAGGCGACCCAGCAGACATCCAAAAGTCTATTTCCTTAGTCGAAGATGCCATCCGACTCACGCCGAACGGACATCCAAACACAATTCGCGCGTTATGCACTCTCGCCAGTTGCTTACAAACTCGGTTTGAGCGGCTTGGCGTTGTGGCGGACATTGACAGGTCCATCGTTCTATTCGAGGAAGGCATTGGTCTGACCCCAGATGGCCATCCAGATAAAGCCAACCGCCTAAATAGTTTTGGCGGGTCATTGCTAAGACGCTTCCAGCGCCTTGGTGACATCGCTGACCTCGACAAGTCCATATCTGTTCTGGAGGACACTGTGCGTCTGACCCCAGATAGTCATCCTGACAAGCCTGGCAGGGTAGCTAACCTCGGCTTCACCCTCTCGATTCGCTTCAACCGTTCAGGGAACCTCGCCGACATTCAAAAGTCGATCGCACTCCTCGAAGACGCAGTGCAGCTCACCCATAATGATCTGGCGAAAGCCTCGTACATGGACAGTCTCAGTGGTGCTTTCGTATACCGTTTTGAGTATCTTGGTGATGTTGCTGACGTCGACAAGGCGATTGCTTTGTGCGAAGACGCCGCACTGCTCATCCCCAAGGGTCATCCGGGTTGTCGGATCCGCCTGGACAGTCTTAGTCACTCTTTATGGAGGCGCTACATCCGCCTTAACGACCCACAGGACCTCGAGAGGGCGATTGCAGTCAAGGAGGATGCCGTAGGACTAACACCCGACGGTCATCCTGGCAAGCCTGCGATGCTTAGCTCTCTGGGTGGACTGCTGTTTAGTCGTTTTGAGCTCAACGGCGACCGTGCCGACATTGACAAAGGAGTTTTGCTACAGGAAGAGGCTTCAAGCTTCACCCCAGATGACCACGCCGACAGACCTGCTGTTCTCAGCAATCTTGGCACTACTTACTCCGTGCGCTTCCACCACCTTGGTGAGCTTGCGGATATTCAACATGCTGTTTCCCGGTATGAAGATGCTCTGCGGATGCTCCCCGACGGCCACCCCTACAAGGCTGGATTTCTCAACAACCTTAGCCAGGCCCTGAGCTCTCGCTTTCTGCGGCTGGATGACCTGGTCGACGTCAACAAGTCGATTTCCTTACTGGAGGAGTCCATAAGATTGACCCAGGACAGCCATCCTTCCTGGTCCCTGAGGCTGAAGCATCTCAGCGAGTCTCTCCTTTCTCGCTACGCCCGCCTTGGAGAATCTGCCGACCTTGACAGAGTGCTATCGAGTTGTTCCCTTGCGGCACGCTCGCCTACTGGCACGTCTACTCTTCGTTTCGATGCAGCGCAAGGATGGGTTTCGGCAGCTCACATGCTGTCGTGTAACACACTCGAGGCGTACGCCACTGCCGTTGGACTGCTCCCACAGTTAGCATGGATCGGGTTACCCCTCAAAGATCGTCATCGCGCACTCCTTCGAGCTGCGGATGTGGCGCGAGATGCCGCCGCCGCCGCTCTTGAACAAGGACGTGTTCAAACAGCGGTAGAATGGCTTGAACAAGGACGTTCCATCGTTTGGGGCCAGTTTTCGCAGCTTCGAACCCCGTTGGACGAGCTGCGGGAAGCACATCCCACGCTCGCCGATCGACTTTATCAAGTGTCGAACGACCTGGAGAAGGTTAGTGCTCGCGACCCGCTCGTGAGTCTTGGAGTGAGAAGTGATCTGGGCTCATCACTGGAGCGCCAAGCCCGGCGACATCGCGCTCTCGCGAAGGAGCGAGATGCTCTTCTCGCAGAGGTTCAGTCCTTACCGGGCTTTGAACGCTTCTTGTTGCCAAAGACGTTCGATCAGCTCATTGCTACTGCTCACTCTGGACCTATCGTCATCCTCAACGCCAGTCGATGGAGATGCGATGCAGTTATCGTTAGGGCGAACCCAGATGATCTCATTCACGTCCCACTCCCCGATATCACGTTTTCACGAGTGGGAGCTCTGGAGAACATGCTATCCAAGGTGCTTGGGAACAGTGGTCGGGAGGTTACGGATCCAGACAGGGGAGCAAGGATGACATCACAGTTGACTGCCAAAGATGCATTCAACCAGATTCTATCCGAGTTATGGGGATACGTCGTTAAGCCGGTTTTGGAGAAGCTTGGATTTTTGGTAGGTCAACCATTGGAGATCGAGTCCGTTTTAATTACTGACCTCCGTTTAGACGCCTGGCGAACTGCGTCGCATTTTTTGGTGTCCTACTGGGCCTTTCGCGTTTCTTCCCATCCACGCCGCGGGCCTTTATGATGGAAAAGAACCGGGAGTTAAGGCGTCGGACTTTGTCATTTCGTCGTATACGCCAACGCTCGGAGCACTCATACTACCGCCAGAAGCAACTTCTCCAAGTAGCCTTCGTATCCTCGCCGTCTCCCAACCAGAATCAGACGGACAGATCCGACTTCCAGGTGCATACAGGGAGATAGATCACCTGCAGATCATCATCAACCACACGTCGTCCACGAACATATCTCTCGTAAAGAGCACCGGGACCGTCGAGGATGTTCTCGACAAGATGAAAGACTCGAGCTGGGTCCACTTTGCATGTCATGGTATTCAGGATACCCTCACCCCACTCGACAGCGGCCTGATGCTCGCCGACCAGCGCCGTCTGAAGCTCTCCGACATGATCAAGTTCTCACGTCTCCGTGGCGGACTTGCGTTCCTTTCCGCGTGTCAAACAGCAAAGGGCGACAAAGAACTCTCGGAAGAGGCTGTCCATCTTGCGGCAGGAATGTTACTCGCGGGATACAGCAGCGTCATCGCGACGATGTGGTCCATCGGGGATAGTGACGCGCCTGACGTGGCTAAGAGCGTGTATGAGCAGCTCCTCCGAGATGGGCAGGTTCAGGATGCCACGCAGGGTGCACGAGCGTTGCATCATGCTGTGGAGCATCTTCGTCAGCGCGGCGCACCGTTCATTTCATGGGTGCCATTCATTCACATCGGGCTCTAAATGTGATGTTTGAGGTTTTCAATTAGCTCTGATTCGTAGTGTGAAGTATGTACATGTATTATAGGACATATTACCTTGACTGTTGTATCCAAGTCCGACATATTTGCTTCATTTATTGTCAGCAATTAGCCAAGGATCCTCTAAAAACTCGCGTACATATCAGAGTTTTCCCTCTCAGTAACTGATCGATGATCCGCGGACGGAGTGTGGAATCACTGGCAGAGAACAAAGATGCGCGGACGACGAGCGCCTGAGTCGTGTCAGCCAAAAACAAAAATATATGGCCAACATGGGGGTCGAACCCAGGACCTTCGCGTTATTAGCACGACGCTCTAACCAACTGAGCTAGTCGGCCGTGAAAAGCACGATGTATGGCGAATAGTTGACACTCAACGAGTTCCAGCCAAGCGTTCACCGACGGACATTTTGACAACATTGAGCTTGGAAATCGAAAACTAGCCGCTGTACAAGCCACTGGCAGGTGCGTCGTTTTCGGGGCTTCGCATATACTTAGCACCCGAGATCGGAAGGATGGGAAAGAGTCGAGAGCGCTCATGGGCCTCTGGTCAACAAGCCTCCCTGACGAGACTGTGAACGCTGTGCGCATTAAAGAAAGCTACGTACCACCGCAGTTTCATTAATGTATCAATGCTTTTCTCGCACCTTCGACCGGCGTTGAGCCCGATTCTTTGTAATGCAGATGGCAGTAAATGACTTGCAAAGTCATATTGGCCATCAACAACGCCATTGCCTAATATGGTACATCATCGTAATCAGATATACAAAGTCGGCAATTCGACAACCCTTTGCGTCCGACTCCGCTGTGAGACACTCACCCCAAACCTTTTTGCTGCTCAGCTCGCGTTCTATCACACCGCGAGGAGATCGATATTGCTTTTGAATCGCACCGATCACCTTCGACACCATGTCTAACTCCAACTTTCACGTTGTGTCCACTGCTGACCAATTCAAGGAACTGCTGTCAGCCGATCTGAACCGAGTTTCTCTCATCAGCTTCTGGGCTCCATGGGCCGAGCCATGCAAGCAGATGAACGAAGTCGTTGCTGAGCTGGCAAAAAAGCACGCCGAACTTTTGGTTCTACAAGTAAGCAACCCATAGCTTGTTCCAGACATTTCTTCGATGAGCTGATGCTTGTTGACTATTTGATGGTCTTGCGCTTTTCTAATCGATAGGTGGAGGCAGAGGAGCATGAAGATATCTCTGAATCGTTTGAGATCCAATCAGTCCCGACGACCCTCCTCCTTCGAGTTAGTCCATCTACCAGCTTGTAACCAAGAATCGCGAGGCTGAGTTTCTCTTTCAAGGGTCACACCTTACTTGGACGAGTTGAAGGCGTGGATGCGGAACGTATGGCTACATTGGTAGCTGAACATCTTGGCAAGCGACCGCTTCCCAATGGTCACGCTGAGAAGGCCAAACCAGTAGAGACACAGGAAGAGCTCGAGCAGCGCGTGCGTCATATAATGCAGCAAAGCCCAGTCGTCCTGTTCATGAAAGGAGAGCCAAACAACCCGCGTTGTGGCTTCTCAAGAAAGGCGGTCAATCTATTGCGAGAACAGCACGTAGCATTCACACACTTCGATATTCTTGAAGATGAAGCCGTCAGACAAGGTGCTGTAGACGGACGCATTATATCTCCATCTGGATGGCCCCTGACTCGATGACCACAGGATTGAAGAAACTCAACGATTGGCCGACTTACCCTCAGTTTATTGTTAACGGGGAGTTCGTTGGAGGTCTAGATGTGGTTACAGAGATGGCGTCCAACGGGGAGTTCGCAGACATATTCCCTAAGGCTTGAGTAGCAAAGACGAAAGGGAAGATGTGCTTTGTGTAAAGGGGCAGAGGGCGACTCGGATCGGGCTTCATCAGAGGTGACTCTGACATGCCAGTCACACGTGTCTTACATACGGCTCCACAATCATGATGGTAAATGAGATGGAGTCTGTGGCAAATGTATGTAAGGTGGTGTACTCTGAGTCGGATCATAGAACTTGCCCGTGTTCTAGACAACATTCGTTATGCGATCACGATCCTCGGCTTCGGAGAGCAACGTGGTGAGCATTTTGACTGGAATCGCCGAAGTAGTGGGTGTATACGCTATCATATTCACCAGGGTCGACCAACTTGTTCCACGCCAGACTCACGGAGCCTGGACGACGACTTGAACCCCGCGTAAGGACCCCGCAATAGCCAACCCCGCGGCCTGAGGGGGATGAAAGAAGTCGGGGAAAACGGCGTGCTTATTTATTTCATGTTAAGCGAACTTTATTTCAAGGCTGGCCAAACTTTGGGTGGTTTGATTATCTTGTCAGCTCCACAACCTGAAGGGCATCTGTTACGCGAGCGAAGAGGTCGACCCGAGACACCCCAGTTTGTGTGGCTGATGGATTTCTCCAATCCAGTTGTGAAGCTGCCAGTGTGGGTGTTCGCGTGACGTCACAAGGTTGATCAATAACCAAACAAATAAGCGAAAACAAGTCTCATGAATAGTAATAATGATTTCTGTGGCATTCGTTCTCTTTCTCCTCGTGGGTCCGTAGTTATAAGTATTTGCGAGTCTGTCCTTTCATACCTTCCGTTTTCTTTCCACCATGTCCCGTCCGTTCTCAAGTCAACACCCATCATGCCTCTCCTGTCGTGTGCTCCTCCTCATAGACGTCCAAGTGAACCTGCTGAGAGATCCCGAAAAGGGTGGCGTGCCATCTGCTCCCTACGTTCGCCGTAACATTGAGAGCATTCTCTCAAAAGCCCGTGCAGAGAGGCACCCACCCCGAATCATCCATGTTCGCAATTGTGGGGAGCCCAGCGACCCAGACGAGCCACATACCCCTGGCTGGCAACTCTGCTTCGCTCCACTGCCACACGAAGCCATCGTTGACAAGAGAAAGAACAACGCGTTCTCGGGTACTCAGCTGGGAGATCTTATCCCCATTAATGCTGAGATCGTCGTCGTCGGCTTGCAAAGCGATTACTGCGTGCGTGCTACCTGTAGCGCTGCCCTCGATCGAGGGAACGAGGTTATCTTGATAAGGGGAGCTCATGGCACCCTCGATCGCACCGAGATTTGGAACGGCGGTAGCATTACCAATGCCCATGTGATTGAGGCTGAGATAGAAGCTGAGCTCGAGGAGGCGGGGGTAAACATTTTGGAGATGAAGGACCTTCCTGATCTCTTCACCAACCGATAGATTGTCACACTGGGGGATTGGGCACGGGAGGTGGGACCACTTGGGTGTTGGGGACAATCCTGTGGTTTAGTGCGCATGGTTTTGGTATGCGTGGGTACCAAGTAAGTACGTCGGGATGGATCAGGACTATTGCACTCTCACGAGGATTAACTCACGATTTAGGATCAGATTTCTCCCCATAGAGGATTTTTCTTGTTGGATATTCGGATGGACTAGTACTTGGACTATTATAATAGTGGCATATTATTTTCACCCACTACTATTACCAATTTACCATACAGCTGGTGCTTCGCTATTGCTTCGGTTCTTTCTTATCTTCTTGCGCCAGGGTTGTTGATAGTTGTTTATTTATAAAGCCCTTGGGCTCATCACGTGGCATTCTCGGTTAAGGATTTTGGCATTCGTAATCAGCCTCTTCCAATGACGACAAACCAACAACATCCAGTGGACCCATACAGGCCAATTGTCGATGGAAAGGTCCGGATACAGTTATGCGCCTCGTCGGCACGCTCACCCTTGCATAGAGTCAACGCCTCAAGCTAACTACCGAAGAGCCCTTCACGCCAACGTATGTTCGACAATCACTTACACTGTCATCGGACCCCGCTGGGATATATGAGAATCGCGTCAAGGACCGCCATATAGTACTTGAAAATCCGGTTCGGGCAAGCAGAGCCAAGAAAGAACATGCAGCGAAGCAAGCTCGAAAACAGGTCGAGAAGGATAGAAAGAAGCTTAAAGCGCTAGGGAGAAAGGCTATCGAATCCAAAGGGCTTTGGAAGTTGGAGAAAGAAGCCACAAAGTACGATTTGTGTTTCTTGATTCGATAGATCTAGTCACCAGGCATCTCGTAGATTCAATCGGTTCGTTCCCTTGCATCAGCTCTGGATGGGATACATGTCAGAGCTATTGGGGCTTGCTGCACTTGATCATGCTTCTTCGTCTCACGAGGGCAAGATGCCTAGTTCTTCAGCCATGCACGCGAAGCTTGTGAAAGCGGACCTGAATGGTTCGTTGCTGACAGGTAACTATTCCTGCTGTACTTCTCCACGTGCAACTTACCCCTTGATCATAGTCCGCCAGAGCAGAAATCCATGTCTAGTCGGTTTATCAGGAATCGTTATTCACGAGACTGAGAACGCGTTCAAGATTGTCACTCGCAAAGACCAGCTGAAGCGTTCGTGTTTTTACGCTCGCTCTCGCCCTTTCTCACCTTCTCTCGTGTTTGGGGCAAACAGTCGTTCCTAAACAAAACTCTGTCTTTGCGCTTGCCGTACCTCTCTACTCCACGCTGCCACCTTCGGCCTCCCAGCAGGACCTAACGCAGGTACTACAAGGACCACCCGAGACTTTCACGGTGCTCGACAAGCCTTATATCGAATTTGATCTATATGGAAACCAGTTCTGTTTCCGCTCTGCGGATCGGTCCAGCAGGAAGTTCAAAGCCAAAGAGACGATCGAGCTATAGGTTTCTCGGGTCTTTTTCTCACTGCTCCTGGTTTCCCTTGCAACATTGTACTTGTACCGGCTTGCTCGCATCCAACTGTTGCATCACTTTCACTGTTTGTCAAGCTGGAACGAAGTATTACAGACAATCTGCTACTACATGGACCTCCGCTGTATAATCAACATGGATGGGGGCTTGTTAAGCTCATAGTGTGCGAGTTCGCCCTCTTCCCGTGTTGAGGAGACCGAGACCACATACGTTCCCGTAGAGGAATCATCGTCATCAACATCCTCGGGCCACAGCTAATATGTCGTCGCTGAAGTGACTATCCTGACGACAGAGTTACAGGTGAGCCTCTGGTCTCACTATGGGTATTCTACGGCAGTTGTTCCACTGGCAAGAGCTCGAAAACAAAAGAATTGTACCTACTTGCTGGCGCAGCTGGGCAAGTAATAAAACCATATGGAATGATATATTCCAAGAATGGCCCGGGGATCGGGCTTAGATTTTGGTTAATAATTCACCAGAATTCTTAGGGCGCCCGAGTCTCAATGCCGATCGCTGAATCTGTTTCATGGTTTCAATTCCCAGCCGTAATGGATCTCGGACAGCACAGCATACGTACATTATGAATCATAATTCGAGGATGCACTGGCATGGTGTCTGTTGGGATAAGATCATTTCATGGAAGCAGTGCGCAGTGCTCTCACACAAAGCGGTGAGCACTGGTACTTGGCGATTCGCTGTTGAGATGCCAGCGGGGAATGGAGATGCTCACGTCCACTGGCAGCCCACGTGGAAGAGGGGAAATCAGCTCCGCGCGGTGTTTCAGCTCAACTGCCTCAATATCAACATGTGTCAGCGACAGAGTCTCCCTCACACGCCATGACCTAAGTATGACTCCCGGCTTCCGTCCAGGTTTTGAAGCGAACGGGGGAGGAGGGACTTGGGGCGGTTATGCCAGACTGGAAGGACATAATGCCGCAGTACGACTCGAATCAACGTTAACAGGAATGAATCCATGGGGCTGGTTCTTTGTTTTCTTCTTACCGTCATACTCGCAATGAGTCAACGAGTGCTGGGGTAGTTACTGGAGAGTGTATGCGTTGCCTGAACGAATTGTATGGGACGCGCTCCTGGTAAAATCCGTGGAAATTTTGGTAGCATGGTCATAGCAACGATTGGTCGGCAGATTCGTCATAGGGAGCCAGCTGTGAAACATAGCCGAGTCAGACGTTCGCCAAAAGTTCGACTAGCATTCTCCGTATACTGTGGATGCATAAATCCACCGGTCACAGTTTTTGAATGGGCCGTCAGATCTAGTTTCAAGTTCGCAGATCTCAGAGAGAGCCACCTTGTGCTCACGTATAAAACTGTCCACAGTGATTTGTCCCAGAGCCTGCCAGTGAGTCGTTCGTGTCCCCCATGATCAGTGGTCTACCTTCCATTGCATTGTGCTTGATATCCTTTTTAGCTGCCACGCCGTTCGTGAGCGCTGCTCTTGCCGCAAACTCGACATCCCCGATCGTGGATCTTGGTTATGCGCAATATCAGGGGTATTTCGACGCCCAAACGAACATTACGAGCTTCTTGAGCATTCGCTATGCTGCTCCGCCTGTTGGTCAGTTCAACATGGTCCCAATACGAATTCGAGCTCATCTGAACTCCTCGATCTGTAGGAAAGCTGAGGTTCCAAGCACCTCAGCCACCCGCCACCGTTGCCGGTGTACAACCCGCAACAGAAAATCCAGGCGCGTGTTATCAAATCGGAAACTGGGGAGTCAACCAGACTGCGCCAGTCTCGCCCTACGGATTCAACAAGCGACAGAGCACTGGCACTACACCGCCTCCCTCGGAGGACTGTCTGTTCCTCAAGTTAGTTTCCTTTGAATATACTTGATTGTCGCGCTATGACACTCAGACGATAGTGTATTTGTACCCGGAACTATGCCTGTAGAACCGGCCACGACCGACGGACTCCCTGTGCTGGTCTGGATCCACGGTGGAGGGTATGAGATCGGTTTCCGCTTTTGTGCCAAATGTGTCTGATATTCGAGGGCAGCTACGGGGCTGGATCTGCTGCTCAGTACAATGGCGCGGATCTCGTCATAGGTTCTCTGAACTCGGTTATCGCTGTCGTCATCCAATACCGTCTCGGTGCATTCGGTAATACCCTTAAGACAAACATCCTCGTACCACTACTCAACCCGATTCTCTAGGGTTTCTCTCTGGAAACGAAGTCAAAGCTCAAGGCGCTCTCAACGCCGGTCTCCGTAAGTAATCACATCGCCCCATGCAAATATGACTATCGCATTGACGACATCTACCAGTTGATCAATCATACGCACTGCAATGGGTCCAAGATCACGTACGTGCGCCTTTGTACATAGCTATTCCGGTGAAAACCTCAGCTTTACTTTGGTTAGATCGGATTGTTTGGAGGTGACAAGTCTCACGTCACGATCTGGGGCCAGTCAGCAGGCGCTGGTTCCGTTCTTCAACACATCGTTGCCAACGGAGGCAACACTCAACCGCCGCTCTTCAATGCTGCGATCACCAGTTCCACGTTCTTGCCTTCTCAATACCATTACAACGATCGAGTGCCCCAAGTATGTTCCCACCTCATGTTGTACTAGTAGGTCTGCAAACTGATCGGGAACTTGATTAGTTGCTGTACAACCAAGTCGTTGAAATGACTGGGTATGCTCTCATCTCATTTCAATCTAACTCTTTCATGGTGACATGTGATTCATCCAGATGTGCATCGAGCGTGGAGAACTTCACATGTCTAGTATCCGTGCCTGCCGAAACACTGCAAACTACAATCAACTACGTCGCCAGTGCCTCTGCCTTCTTCGGAACATCCGTCTTCGTTCCTGTGGTCGATGGCACTTTCATCGTCGAGCGTCCTACAGTCACTATTGCAAGTGGTCAAGTGAACGGAGTACGTCGTCCCCCTCGCCTTATTGTTCCGTCTGTCCAAGTCCTAACGACTGCTTGAAGCAATTCCTCCTCGCAGTCAGTAACCAGAACGAAGGCACCATTTTCGTCGACGCCAACGAAACGTTGTCCATCACGGACTACGTCTCTCAGCTATTCCCCGACATGACCTCGCTTCAAGTCCAAGAAGCAGCATACATCTATCGGGATTATGGAACGCCCCTCGAGCAGGCTCTCACAGTAATGGGTGACTGTGAGTTACCCGTTCCTTTCCTGAGGGCGTAGGAGTTCGATCGATCGTTGACTTTGAATCCTCTCCCCTAGCTATCTTTGTCTGTCCAACGTATTACCTCCTCCAAGCCTTTGCCGGTCGTTCATGGAAAGGTCACTTCGCAATCCCGCCAGCATACCACGGAGACGACCTCGCCTATTACTTCAACGAGTAAGTCCCTCACACCCGTTCTCTCCAAACCAACACTCATCATCATCATCCACCACCATTCCTTCGCACTCTCTCCAGCATCGGTTTGCGACTCCCCTCCAGGTTTAACAATACCCAGTTCATAACCGCCTTCTCCCACTCCTTCTTCGCCATCGCCAGATCCTACGACGTCAACGCCAAATTCGATCCTACCAATATCACGCCTCATTGGCACCATTATGGTATCGGACGGACGGAGATGTTGTTCAACAAAACGGAGGCGGGCACGCCGTTGATCGCACCATCTACGACGGACCCGGCGGTGCTCGAGAGATGCGCGTAGGTGTCGATGAATCGCGAATGTGTGTACGAGCGCTGATCGAATGGAATGCACAGGTTTTGGTCGACGGTGACTGCGATGACGGCGCAGTGACGGAGTTCGATATGTATGGGCTCGCGTAACGCGTCGTCTAGAGCGCGACGTATGGTTGCAGTCACTTGATCGTCCTAATGACGATCTGATAGAATCGAAGGACGTTGTCGTGTGTAAATTGAAACAGTGTTACTTCTAATTTCTGTCCCAGGTTATATCGCAGCTCGTGCAAACACATTCCTTATCCTTCGTAAAGTAATTTTGCACCTGATTCCATAGCCTTTAATCTATTCCTAGAATAAATCGGGGTTCGAAGTGTATAGTGGTCCCGGATGGACAAAATAAAAAGGAAAATATTTTGCGTAAAAGATAATGGTTTCTGATGGCAGAGAATCCCAATCAGTCTGAGTAACTTTGCAAATGGATTTCGATTTTGCATTTCACAAAACTTGCACTTAGTAATATAGAAGCATATCCACACTCTGTGAATGAGTCGAGGACGAGATCTGAGACCCGAGTTAGTGTGTGTTAAGTAACACTGCAGACACGAGCAAGATCAGATCTTGTGTTGATCAGAGATTCTGCGCCAGATAGGTAAGGTTACTTGATGCTGCCAGAGATCTCAGATACTAGTACAGTAGTTACTAGTAAGTAGTGTTGTTGTCGGCCTGCCCTGAGGCCCTGAGGCCCTGGCTTCAGGCCCTATATGACAAAATCTAAGGAATAGGCAGGAATGCCCAACTCAGCCGCTGCCTGAAAGGGGCGGAAACGACTATATTCACCTAAGGAATAGGCAGGAATGCCCAACTAGGTACTATAAGTAATAGGACTAACAAAACAATGTAAGTGCTCACCTCAGCCGCTGCCTGAAAGGGGCGGAAACGACTGAGGTGCTCAGGAAATGAGTCCGGACCTTTAAATACATGGGTGGAGATGTGCTCGCATAGGTCCGATGTAACTCCGGTCCGGAACACCCGAAACCGGGTGCTAAATGTCATGGAATGGTAAGGATAAGAATAGAAAGTGATGGAACGAACCATGGATAAACATAGGAGAGCATATAGATAGAACGTGATGAATAGGAGTGCGTACTGAACAATTCCGAGGGTTCCGAGGTTCCGGAATTCCCGCGCTCGTTCCGGAGTTCCCGCGCTGTTTCCGGAAGTTCCGGAAACACTCGGAAACATCGGAATCTCCGGAAACACCAGAAACGCTTCCAGAAGGTCTGGAAGTGGATTGGACTTCATGGAACCGGTCGGAAAGTGTCCGGAAAGAGTTATATTTTGTCATCCAGGCCTCGTGCCAAGTGAAGGCATCCATGGAATCCTCGTTTGGGAAAAGAGAGAGATCAAGGAGGTGATGCGTGACGCCGTTGATGGAAGATTTGACTTTCTTGAGGGTGTGGCCCTCCTGATGGAGATGCTTGGTCACATCGTTGGTGAAAAGAGTGAGAGGAATATGTTGCTGGGCATTCACCAGGTCAACGATGGTGGGATGGACGCCTAACCCATAGGTGCTGTTGAAGACAGAGGAGACGCTGATTTCTCTGCTAGCAGAGAAAAGTGTTCTAGTTGAAGGAGCAGGAGGAGCGGCTGGCTTGAGAGAGTCAAAAGCCTTGGCTGCCTGGGTCTTAGAACCTGGGGACATGAGGGCGAAGGCAGCCAGCCATTGCTGAGGCTGTGAGGGAGGATTGTCTTGTGGTGAAGGAGGGCATGAGAGCAAAGGCTAATCAGCAGGAACATCCAGTTCACCAGCGTTGCAGTGGACCTGAAGGGTCTGATTATGGGATGCTCTGGCAGCGTTCTCGGAGTCTATCTCCTCAGGAGAAAGGAAAGGATTAGTCATATTAGACGAAGATGAATTAGCGGGATTAGTAGCAGTGGAAGTTGAAGTCATGATATTTACAATGCGAAAAAGTAGGAAGATTGAGAACACTGTAAGTGGGAGGGAAGAAAGAGAGAACGAGGCAAAGAGATGCTGGTCCGATGCTTAAGTACCCAATGATGAGTGGTAGTGAGCTAGGGAAGAAGCATCGACCATTGGCATCGGCCGCGCTCTGGTGGCACAACCTGACACGAAGGACTAGTTCTGTGTAGGGCGCTTGCAAGCTCGCTATCTACACAGAACGTCCACCTTGTTGTGTTGTGTGAGCCACCTGGCATCTCCATTCCTCCCGTAGCACACCTTCTCCAGTGCGAACACCCTCCAATCCTTGCATGGCTGCTTGCTTGCGCGTGGCAGTTTCTGTCCAACGGCGCTTCAACCATCCGCCGTAACTATTCATCCCTTTTGCATCTAGATGGCGTACTTGCATGTCTAGCACGAATAAACATTGATTGTACTACGTAGAGTAATTGCTTGTCACTCGTCGTAACCAGTATTGAATTTCAGTACTTACCCCAGATACTCTGAGCGGCGCGATCAACCCCTTCAATGCACTCCACAAGCATTCGCATCCCTCTCCATCCGATAGCCCAAACCCTTGTCGTTTTCGCAGATGATATGCCACTTGACACGGCCATTGATGCCCATAAGTATGGAATACCGAAATCCCAAAAGAAAACCTCGATAAAATGGCAGGGTTCAAGTGTTCAAATTTTTGCCAGCTCCATTCTAGCTGGCATCCTATGTCGTACAACAGCCCGACTGTCGTACTCTTTGGCAGATGATCTACCAGTTGCATACTGTAGAGGGATGCGCACAGACCAGGTTATTCATAGGTGAAACAGGCATGCGTAAAGATAAGGATGAGAATAGAAAGATAACAAAGATAGAACGGAGTCCGGACCGGTGATGACGTAAGGGTCATGTGACTCTGCTTATGTAATACTGGGATGACTATTCCGGCTATAGATAGAACGGGAAACGGTGTCTAGTCATGTGATAGTCCCAGGTCGAGTGTTCGAGTCCGTGCAAGTGCAAAAGATTAAAATGTTTTTAAATACTATAACATGTTGTTGATGGTCTACGATTTCGAAGTCTTTGTAGACAGGAGTGTACCACGCCCACGACATAGCATGTTGGGACATGTAGGAGTGACGGGTGGGGACTGCCACGGAGTAGGGATATGAGACATCGAACAGTTGAGGCCATTGGTATAGATCAACGTAACCGTAACATCCGTCTGCGCGAGCTTGCAAAGGTTCGTTTTCGAAGATAAAGGGATGGGGGATCTTGTCAGCATTTGGACTGGTGATGACATTCATCTTGGATTCGTAAAAGATGCAGGCATCCAAACCATCAAACGCTGCATGAATTGGTCATTGGCCATTGTATTGTAAAAAGAATTCGATGACTTACAACCTGTGTGGTCGCCACCAACTTTGAAAGGCAAACCGGTCATGAGATTAGAGATTGGAACCAAGGAGGAGGAGGTTGTGTAAAAGAAGAGGTGGGGGAGATGCACGAGGACCAGGAGGAGGTTGTTGCGTGATAGGAGAGGCAGGGCAGATGCACGAGGACCTAAGAATAGCTAACCCTATGAGACTCACAGTCCAATAGCTCCACAGCGACGCGAAGTCAACTGCAAGTGGTTTCCACAGCACAAAGGCTGGTCAGATGACGGGAGGAGGTGGGTGAAAGGCAGCAGGTAGCACATCCAGGTGATAGTAGTTGTCCAAGGGAGTGGCCAGGAATATTGAGAGCAAGGGACCCTATCAAATTCACAATCCAATAGAGTGACACAGCGACGCGAAGTCAACTGTGAGTGGTTTGACCGGCGCAAAGCCTGGTCAGATGAAGGGAGGAGGTGGGTGACAGGTGGCAGGTGGCAGGTGGCAGGTGGCAGGGCTGGGGGTTTGACCTTTGCAACCTTGGTGGGGAAGGTTGTTGAGTTGAAGACGAGTTTGGTAATAGTACGTGACTTGAGCAACGCAAAAATCCGCCACTTACCTCACAATTCGCAAAGTACAGTTATTGATCTCATAATTAGTAAGTCCTTTAACCTCCACTAAGTCCTTTAACCTCCACTAAGTCCTTTAACCTCCACCACCACGACTGCCCACCCAACTGTTCTACACCGAACAGGCTTCGCGCCATTCACTTCACACAAGAGAACTTCGAGTCCCTGTGCTTGCATTGAGACTTTGTGTCTCCACTTGCACTGGCGCGTCGGTGTCGCCATCATCGGGCTTGCTTTGTCCATCACTCCAGGCTTTTACACTCGGTAAGTCGCACTCTTCTTTGACCACTGACCTGTGATTCCTCTATCAGCTAGCTACCCCTATGCACCCATCGCGGCAATGTCACTACAGGATCTGTCATCACTCTTTGACAGGATCATCTGTCAGCTTTCGAACATCGATCAATTTATATGTGGATCAATATATCACTCGCTATTCAGAGACACACCACAATCGTGTTCCCCTCGTCACACTCACGGTGGTAAGTTTATCATCACGATCACCTTTCAAGGAACACATGCTGATTTGATGATTTGGGGGTAGGCCCGACCGTTTGGGGGTCCCAGCGAGGATGGAACATATCGAATACAATCACAATCAACGTCGTGATTGACAGCTGACAGGTATGTCGGAGGTTTGAGCGAACATAGCACAGATTCAGAAAAGTCAGCACAGATTCCGCGTGGCTGCGCTTGACAAAATCTAAGGAATAGGCAGGAATGCCCAACTAGGTACTATAAGTAATAGGACTAACAAAACAATGTAAGTGCTCACCTCAGCCGCTGCCTGAAAGGGGCAGAAACGACTGAGGTGCTCAGGAAATGAGTCCGGACCTTTAAATACATGGGTGGAGATGTGCTCGCATAAGTCCGATGTAACTCCGGTCCGGAACACCCGAAACCGGGTGCTAAATGTCGTGGAATGGTAAGGATAAGAATAGAAAGTGATGGAATGAACCGTGGATAAACATAGGAGAGTGTACTGAACAATTCCGAGGGTTCCGAGGTTCCGGAATTCCTGCGCTTGTTCCGGAGTTTCCGCGCTGTTTCCGGAAGTTCCGGAAACACTCGGAAATGTCGGAATCTCCGGAAACATCAGAAACACTTCCGGAAGGTCCGGAAGTGGATTGGACTTCATGGAACCGGTCGGAAAGTGTCTGGAAAGAGTTATATTTTGTCAGCGCTGTGATTATAAACAGACAGCTGAAGCATTTGGTCGCGTTTTTTTCCCCCTCCCACTCTGTGTTCTGGGGCACCCCATTGGAACCTTGCTAAACAGTGGGACTACGAGTCTACCAAAATCCCTCTCAGACTTTGCATCTAGAAGGGTTCAATCCACTGATTGTGCATCGTGGCTTGTAGTTTGGGGGTACTCTGGTCAAGTTTTTGTGCACTGTCCTTTGCATTTCGTCAACACCATTCATCCACTCTCAAAACTCACTCCATGCCTCCAAGACATAACAAGAAGCCCATTGAACCTTGGGCTGAGCAAGCATCTGCAGATGCGCAAGTCCTACGCATGCGTTTGGGGAAACGTTTCGGTGCCTCACAAGTAACGGTAGGATTACTTCACAATCTCCATGAAAACATAGTGACCTTATGCATCAGGAAATTCACATATTGCTTAGCCGAACTTAATTGCACTTATTCTACATTTACGTACTCGTAAGTAAGCTTCTCATCTAAGTAGAATTTACTTGTTCAAGTAGGTTCCACTTCTGGAGATGAGCTTATTTCACACTTGTGGCATTCAAGAAAAGGAGAAAATGTGATTATATAAGTGGCAATCAAGTACTAGTAATACAGAGAAATATGTATATTAAGGATTGACTCAACATGCTGGCTGATGGAGAGAGGACAAGCACTAAATACAAGACAGATCATGAGTGGTAGCGTGGTCAGGGAGGGAGACATCGACCAACTTCTGGCTCGAAACAGGCTATGTATCTAAGCCTCCGCTATCTGTCCCGAAGCTCGTCATGACACCTTTGCTCTGACTCGATACCACTGATGGCAAATGGTTTCATACCACACATTGGTTGTGTTTGCGCTACAGGCCTGCTGGATGAGAGTGGGTGAGAGGCCGTGGTCGGACACATACCAGGCAGTTGGTCCAAGGCTCGAGATAGTGGTCATTGAAGGGCTCAACAGTCTCAATGTGAACATATTGGTATTAACTGAGAGGGGTGGTGGTCGTCATCTTGTTGGCAAGATAGCTACAGGCCTGCTCGATGAGTGGGGGGAGGGCTGGGCATGGTCAAACACATACCGGGCTGTTGGACCAGGGCTCGAGAGAGCGGTCATTGGAGGGCTCGAACAAGGATACTGCTGACAGCATTGTTGTTGTCGCCACTGAGAAAAAATGTAAAGTATTTGAACTTGCTGGTGTGCATGGTAAGTGTTGAGGAAGAAAGGGAAATAAAATGCTACTCACTAGGGTGCATAGTAAGTGTTGAGGCCTTGAGGACGAAGGGAGTTTGGATGTTGAAAGTGTCACGGTTGCTGGTTGTGTTATGCTTGTTGAACGTAGCGTATACTCTTAGTGTAGTAAGTATTTACCACGCTATGTTGATACATAAACAGACTCAGCTTGTCTGAGTTTAAATAGATCTTCTTGACTCTACACCACCACGTTCGACGTTAACCCAACCTCTCAACAGGTAAGTACACTGGAGTAGTTCCTCACTTCCACTACCTCCAACAGGTTATGAGCCCTGAGCAGCTCAGGTGTGCAGTTATTCGCCACTGACTGCTCTGGCGTTCTTGCCTACAAGAACGATAGTCGTCCTGCATGGTTTACACCGCCGGACACCTCTCTGATGCGGTCACGCTCGAGAGGCATGACTTCTATGAGTCAACCTCCATGGAGAGACTATGTCCCTCCATGGAAAGGGCTCTGAGCGTTCACGCTGACGCGGTTTCTACCGCTCCCTTCTCCTTGTTTTTACTTCATCGATTAGGACCACGCTGACGCCTCATCCCTACAGATTCCACACTATGTCTTCAACTCTCAAGGAAATCGCTAAGCTCAACGGTACCAACTACAAGCGTTGGTCCCAGGAGATGGAGTCGTACCTCCGCTCCATTGGAGTCTGGCAGAGCGCCATGGTTCGCGACCGTCCCGACGCCACTGACGTCACCCTTGCTGCCACCCTCGAGCGCTGGGACGACAACGACGACAAAGCCATGGGTTCCATCACCCTCCGCCTCGAACCCGCCGTCGCTAGTCGCTTCACCACTCGCACTTCCGCCAAAGCCCTCTGGGCTTCTCTCAAGCAACAGTACGAAGCCCCCTCCATCTCCAGCGCGATTACCGAATTCTCAAAGATGCTTGCCATCACTATCCCCGAAGACAACCACCCTGGGCAGGCCTTCGCTCGCCTCAATGCATCCTTCGCAACGTTGGAGGAGTTGACCTTCAAGGTCGCCGACAACATCAAGTTCATGATCGTCGTCAACAAGCTCCCCTCCTACGCTACCAGCATCGTCCAGGCGATCAACCAGAAGTCCACCACTGCCACCATCACCGCTCCCATGGTCCTCCCTCCTCTTACGGAGTTGGAGACCCAAGTCACCGCTGCTTGGCAGCACAA
>JBBPRG010000108.1:0-22717 GCA_038092895.1 Chalciporus pseudorubinellus | reverse complement strand
AGAATACGTGAAAGGAGATACGATGCATACTTGCAGTCAATTGACGAGGACACAAGCTTGGTATACCCTGCGCGGGGTAGAACGACAACGGCAACTTGGTAAGCCCCTGCCACTGCGAGAAGCTTGCCACTTGGGTTCAAAGCAAGCTGGTGTACTTCGAAGTCGACGTTCGGGACGTGAAGGACCTGGTGTCTCGGTTAAATGAGAAATTCTTTCCTCGAGTCCGAACGATCTTTGACGCACCTTGTACGACTTTCCTGTATTGCGGCGAAGCTTGGTGTCCCAGAGAGACGTTATCCTGAGTTCTGAGCCGGCGGCCACAATGAGATCTGAGTCTTTCAAGGACATGAGCTGGCGTCGACCAGAGAGCTGATATCCATGCTCCGAATGGTCGTCATAGGTCGATTTTGGGAGTGTAGTAGTGGACAGCTCAAGAGACTGCTCGTTGAGGGGCTTTCCCCGAGTGGACTGAGACCGAGCTGGGGTGTTGAATATGGGGTGGCGCTCGAGTGCGGTGTGCCAGTCGTCGTGAGGGATGGCGGCTGGTGGGTCCATTGGGCGGAGAAGTGGTCGTGGTCGAGGAGGACGATGAGCACAGTGAGCCAGCTCGTCGTCGCGTCTGGTTTGGTTCACTTCCTCTTTCTCACGGACGCGTCGCCTTCGACTGGCTTGCGCGTACCAAGTCCATCTGCACACTCACACTTGTTCATCATCGACAACGACAATGACCTCCATCGGTACTGGATACGATCTATCAGCGAGTACTTACTCTCCAGACGGTCGCATATTTCAGGTAGACATTTCATTCCTCCCTCATTGTGTTAATCTTAGACTTATATGTGGCAGGTCGAGTACGCTAACAAGGCTGTCGAGAACTCGGGGTACACTGCCGTCGATTCCTTTGCGATTGCTACTAATAATCCATACCGGACAGCACTGTGATCGGTCTCCGTGTCAAGGATGGCGTCGTCCTCGCCGTGGAGAAACTCATTCATTCCAAACTCCTCCTCCCTGGAGTCAATCGACGTATCCAAACGATAGACAGACACATTGGCATGGTAAGTCCTGCACCTCATCCCCTCATTGCCCCATAGCCCATCAATCCTAGGCAACAGCAGGTCTCCTTGCGGATGGCCGCAATATCTCTAACAAAGCACGCGATGAATGTGCAACCGTCCGCAGAGATCTGAGAGAACAACCAACTGTCAAGGTATGTATATCTCTGATTCAGCATCCTTATTTCTCAACATAATAATTTCCCGCCCTTCTAGGATATTTCGAATCGCTTGGCACTGTATGCCCAGGTGTATACACTGTACTCCTCCGTCCGGCCGTTCGGCATCAGCACCATCTTCGCAGGAGTGGACAAGTATGGCCCATCGCTGTACGTCGTGGAACCTAGTGGCGTGTGTTTGGTACGATCTTTCCCTTTATTCCGTTGCCCCTAAACACCAACGTGCTGTACAGGGATATCATGGCGCGGCGATTGGCAAGGGGCGGCAGTTGGCCAAAACTGAACTGGAGAAGCTTAAGCTCTCAGAGTTGTCGACCCGGGAGGCAGTCATGGAGGCCGCTAGAATGTTTGTCTCTCTTCTCATTCCATCGATCCTTGAATACTGACGTCACCCCAGAATATACCTCGTCCACGATGACAACAAAGAGAAGGAATTCGAGCTCGAGATGTCATGGGTATGCAGCGAGACGAATGGACTGCACGAGTCGGTACCTGCTGATCTATTGGCAGAAGCAGGACGGAAGGCAAAGGAGGCTCTGGAAAATTTCGAGTAGTTATTATATGTCATCATATCAGCATTGTCTCATGCGTCATGAAATGCAGCCCTGTATTCTTAATCTTGCTTTCTCGACGCTTGACGCGACATGATGCAGTCGTCCAATGATATGGTGTCTATACAATCTGCTCAAGTTCGCGTGCGTACACCAGGTTCGCTGCGATGAACTTCTGCTTTGGAATTTCTGTCTGTTCGTCACTCTTGTGTGCAAACTTGATGAGCCCCGCGGTGAGATCTACTTGCCAACCGCGCTAAACGATTCAAATCAGCACCAACCCAGGAGACGAATGGCAACAGCTGCGTACCTGTTGCGCGAACTTGAGGAGTTCGGATTGCGAGGTGAAGAAAAGGAGGGTAGCGGCGTCCTTCAATGGCAGGCTCTCATATGCCGACTCTTCACAGCTTGCAATCTCGTTTCTATAACCCCATGAGCACCATGCACGACCTTTGCCTGACGACGCACCTTATGGTCCCCATAAGACTGTCGACGAAGAACTTGTACTCCTCCGCAGGGGCTTCCTCTCTGGCATTCCATACCTTGGAATAGCTACCCTCCATAAGCCATCGCTCGAGGTTAACCGGATGTGCGATATAGGGATTGGTACTAATTTCGTCCGCAGGGAGAGGGAGTGATTCGAGGGTCGTATGAAAGTCTGCGATACGGTTTTGTGTAAGGAGACGTATGAGATTTAGCCCTCGGACGGGGAATTCGCGTTTGGAAGGGGGAAGGACGGATCTACAGGAAATAGAATTGTGAAGCATCGAGGGTAGGTCGAGCAAAGGAACTCCAAACCTGAAGTCGGTGTAGAAAGTCTGCAGTTGCGAGAAATATCTGTCGAACGAGGGGACGTCCTTTGCGCGTATACTACAGAATGCGCCGATTTCAAGGATGTCGCCTATGTGGGTGTGTGGATGTGATCGGACTGAAATGTGTATAAACAGGAACCTACGAGCGACGGTCAGATCTTGCAAGTTTGCCTGTGGTGTCGGTATGAGGAGGCCTGTTTGTATCAAGCCGATCTTTGGGAGGTTAGAACGATGTGGGTGGATGGCGGCGAGTGCATACCTTGAGCTGGGCAAGCAATGAGCCACATTTCTTGAGATCTGTTGGGCGTGCGTTGAACGCGCGCTGTAGCTCAGTGTAGAGGGTGCCCAATTGTCGAGAAGCCATTGCGGACGGTGGTGAAGGTGTGGTGGTGAAGCTGAATGTCGGACCATCCTTGTACACGCGTCTCGACGCGTCATCCCAGTTAGCCTTGGTAGCCTTGTACCACATCTTCCATCTTTTCTCTACACCACTCGCAATGAATCACATCGACATGGACAGACTGAAGACCGGCGAGGTCAACCTCGGCGTATGTACCCATCCTCTTGACATGTTATTCTCATCCAACCGATCTTTCATAGACATCCATTATGGCCGTCCAATTCGATAAGGGTGTCGTTGTTGGTGCAGACAGTCGCACTACCACAGGAAGCTACATCGTTCGTTACTGCCCTCTCACCCTTCATCATCTCCTGATATGTTTGCATGATAATCCAGGCTAATCGTGTGACTGACAAACTAACGCACATCCATGATCGCATATATTGCTGTCGTTCAGGATCAGCAGCTGACACACAAGCAATCGCTGATGCCGTCCACTATCACTGCCAGCTCCTGACGTATGTCGTTTCTCCTCTCCGTTTGTTCCATCTAATATGGAGAGTAGGCAGATGCGCGGTGCTCCTCCTCCTGTGGCAACCGTTGCGTCTAGCTTTGAGGGGATCTGCTATGCAAACAAGGACAATTTATCTGCTGGAATAATAGTCGCAGGTTGGGACAACGAAGTCGGGCCTAGCGTCTATAACATCCCCCTTGGTGGTGGCTTGTTCCGTCAGCCCTGGGCCATTGGTGGTGCGTCATCATCTCTTGGTCTCTCTCGGTCTGGCGCTTGGCTCATCGATCCTCGCTGAGTATAGGTTCTGGGTCAACATATGTCTATGGTTATTGTGACGCTACTTATAAAGAGGGATGGGGAAGAGATGAGACCGTTGAATTTGTCAAGAATAGTGCGTCCTCCATCTCATCAAGGTTGCCCGTCGAGGAATACTCACCTCGCTGCAGCGCTCGCTCTCGCGATGTCCCGAGACGGTTCATCAGGAGGTGTCATTCGCATGTGCGTCATCACTGAGGAGAGCGTCGAGCGATTGTTCGTACCGGGAAACCAACTTCCCAGATTCTGGGAAGGAAAAGAGGTATTCCCAACAGCTTTTAAGAAGGGCTTTGGAGATGTGATAGCACCAATGACTGTCGAGTAATTCGTAGAGCTCATCCTTGTAACGTATTGTGCTCATATTGACTCTTCGCGAGCGACGGTTAGTGGGTAATTAGAGTATTTGGCAAGATGGTATGATGGGATCATCATAGACGGTTGGTATGCCGAATCCTCCACTCCTTCCCGACCTCCCACTCATCCCTCTGATCAGTAAATGAGTCACCCTCCCACATCCTCAGCCTCCAGAGTGCAATCGCAAGTGGTGCCGTGTCCGCACGTTTCACCGTTTGCTCACTTGACGTGAGCAGAAACGCATGACTCCCCTTTTCGTCACCCTGGGCGCGCTTGTGTTCACCGCGACTCTCCATCAACTTTGGGCGCATCCCGCGAAAATGTCGCTCGCTGTCTAGTAGTTTCGTGAGAGCTTTATGAAGAGCAGCACGGTGCGGCCGGAAAGGGAACAGGGTGATGCCATTGTACAAGGGAGCTTGTGCGTTGGGGAAGAATGTTGGAAGAGCCCTCTCCTGATCATGTTCCACCAATGAAACATCAGGAGTTTTTACTCCATGAAGCGTCGAGAGTGGAGGTGGAGGTTTCAATCTGAGGACTGGTACAGTACCAGATGGAATATCTGGCTCTTGTGAGGGTCGAGGTCGCTCTTTCGTCTTCGGATCCCGGTTGACAGGAGGAACAACGAGTACTGCCACGGCATTTGGGTAGGGCAGTATACCGGTGTCGCGCAAGGCCTTGAACTCTCCGCGAGTGAGACGTCGGAGTATGGTGGGATCCGCGTCCGCATCGAATGTGAGTCGTTGGCGTCGGTTTAGTCCAAGCGCACCAGTTAACACTTGCAGTTCTTGGAGGACTCGAAGGCGGAGGAGATAGCTTATATGTGCACAGAGGTTCTTGGATACCAATGGGTGTACTGCATAGCGAGGGAGCGATACTAGGAGTGACATATCAGTGAGCTCCGTGCTGAGAGTTGGCACTGGGGACGAGATAAAAACCTGGTGATTTTATGGTCTGGACCGCGGCTTTCCAGCATGTCACATAGACGGAGACGCGTGCTTTCCTCCGCTTAAACTTTGGATGTTCGAGTCCGTCTGGCATGATTATTTCCACAGTGCGAGATCCTTGGGAAGGGGATAGTCGTAGCACCGCAAGTCTGATGAGAAAGTCTGGGAAGGACATTAAGGCTCGGATGAGCAGCGGTCAGAGTTCGAAACAGATACGCACCGTTTGGTAGATATTTCTTCGAGATTGAACATTGCCGGAGCGGTGTAGACAGCATTCTGACTGTCGTCAGAGGGGATATATATGCCTCCTAAGGATGAGGCTGAAACCATAAATGGAGCAGACGCACGGTATGGGCTTGACCACCACTCGCGTTCTTCGCGGGTCATTTCCCTCGGAGCATCGTGTCCCTCGCGTGCCTTTGTTCGAGGACCCAAACGAACTGTTGGTGGAAGACGCTTGTGCCTTGCGAATACCTCTTTGTCCGTTATTGGGTTCTCGTCAAGTATAATCGACCGAGTCCGCCCTGCAGGACTGAAGGATGGGACGCTGTCAGGCAAAGGTCGGTACAACGATTTTCTCTTGCGAAAAACGCCATCTTGGGAGCGAGGGACGTGTTTTGAGAAAGGTATTTCTTGAATTACTTTGAGCAGACGCGGTAGGAGACGAGGCATGTTCCAACTCAGCTGACTGTTATTTACGCGTAGTAGGAGCTGGACAGCGTCTACCAGACTCCAGTCGCGATCCCTCACTAATATTGATCTCGGATCATCCTCTACACAGACCACACTCTATAAAAGCCTGGGCAGTCTAGTCTGTTAGTTAGACTACCTATTCCCATGACTTTACAGTTCTTTCGGGAGCTTACATTTTGTCCAGTCCCTTTGCACCAGATACCGGAAATGTCCTCATCCTCCTCGTCACAGATTCCTAGATTGGCTGGATGATCAACCCTGGCAATCCCCGTGTACCTATCAGTCAGCTGGCATGGATCCATAATTTCATAACCCCAGGGCCCTCTGGTTTTGCTCATCCAAGATAACGCTGAAAGATACCACGATGACCTCCAACGAGACCCCCGCCTTACCCATTACCCTCGCCGTTGTAGGCTGTGGGCAACGCGGAAAGGTATGAACTTGATCCCACATCCTAGCTGGACTCGGGTTAACGAGTTGGTGCACAGAGCTATGCGCTTTACGCGCTCGATCAGCCTCATCAGTGCAAGGTAGTCGCTATCGCAGAGCCTCGCAAGAACACACGAGCCCTCTTTGCCCAAGCCCACTCTGTCGATGACACCCTTACTTTTGAAACTTGGCAAGACCTCCTTAAAGCATCCGCAGAGACGATCGAAACCGTTGGGAATCGCCTCGCAGATGCTGTTATCGTCGCTGTACAGGACCATATGCATAAAGAGGTTGTCTTGGCTTTTGCTAAGCAGGGATATCACATCCTCTGCGAGAAGCCGATGGCGACGGATTTGCGTGATCTTCTTGAGATGGAGAAGGGTGTGAAAGAGGCAGGGATCATCTTTGGCATGGGTCACGGTAGGGTTCTCTTTGATAGGGATCTTGATCTCGATCGCGGACTGATAACGCATGTGCAGTACTGCGATACTCGCCATACAGTATCGAACTTACGAAAGTGGTCCGCTCTGGCCAGCTCGGACAACTTATCAATGCCGTGCACGTCGAGCCGGTCGGTTACTTCCACTTCGCTCATTCATATGTTCGCGGTAATTGGTCTAAAGAAACTGAGAGTTCCTTCTCTCTCATGACCAAGAGTTGCCAGTAAGTTTATCCACCCTCATCAGCCTGAGTAGGTTACTCAACCGATGATGTTACTCAGTGATATCGACATTCTTTGCCATTGGATATCCCCCGCCACTCCTACCAGAGTATCTTCATTCGGATCATTGCATCATTTCAAGAAAGAAAACAAACCCCCTGGTGCTGCTTCACGATGTCTCGAATGTCCCGTTGAACGCGAATGCGCATACAGTGCAAAGAAAAGTAAATATTTCTTCGACGCAGTTTTTTTTATGAAGCTCAGTCCTTTCGTCACTCAGTATACCTTGAACCGGTGTCCCAAGGAACTACCCGCTGGCCTGCAAGCACTCTCGTGGAAGGTATACCCGACATCGAAAACATCACAGAGGCACTGCGCAGTGGCCCTTACGGAAGATGCGTCTACGAGGGCGACAACGATGTTTGTGACCATCAGGTGCACGCCAATGTACTCTCATGTTCGAGACAGTCGCTGATGCTCTTCTCAAGGTGGTCAACCTCGAATTCTCCACAGGAGCGACGGCCTCCTTCACTATGGTTGCATACACTACTCTCATTTGTGAACGTCAGACACGCCTTCACTTCACGCATGGCGAAATAGTCGGCGATATGAACACATTCACGGTCACTGATTTCCGAACAGGCAAGCAGATGAAACATCATCCCCTTAAGGAGGGCGGCGGTCATGGAGGGGGAGATGTCGGCCTAATTCGGACGTTCATCAACGCGGTGCGAATGGGGGACCAGACAATTCTTGGCACTGATATCGATGAAGTGCTGAGAAGTCACTTTACGGTATTTGCTGCGGAGAAGAGTAGGAAGGAAGGGAGCATTGTCGATTGTGCGGAATATGAGAAGACGATCCGGACGGAACTGAATCAATAGTGGGTGGAGCTGCGCAATCCAAACGTGTAATCACAGTTGTTTGTTGAACGTTCTGCACCTTGATCTTGTATACTACTAAGTACAGTACTAACCGAAACATTGTTGACTTGCTCTGATTCACGCGCTTCTTGTTGAAGATAACTGCAGGAGCATTGTATTCCAATGATCTGATTTCCGCTTGATTGGAGACCCTGCCTTGAACCTGAGCATTTATGTAAAAAGATCAAACAGAATGCCCACTGGCTGGATTGAACAACCGACCTCATCATTACAAGTGACGCGCTCTACCACTGAGCTAAGCGGGCAATTACTTTCAATTCACCTCTGACAAACAAGAAAGCGCACTGGGAGGCTCTGCAGATCAAGCGAACGACACCATCACCTGCGGGACTGCGCCGCGGCCAGCAACTGCGAGCTGCGCTGATAAAGGCTACGCAATCGACCATGTCTAGCCAACTTGTATGCTCGCAACTGCTTGACCCTTACCGCGATTCAGACGAACTACCAGTATAACATGCTCAATCCTACCGACGAGAAGAAACTGGCACTTGCTGGTGGACGTACACTAGCGTATGCCACTTCCGGGAACCCATCCAGTCAAACCGTCCTCCTTTACCTTCACGGTGCCTTCACAATCGGAGAGACCTCCAAGGTCTCTCGCACCGTCGCGTCAAAGAACGTTCATTTCATCTGCCCCACCCTTCCAGGTTGGGGAAACACCTCTCCTCCTTCCCCCTCCACGCCATACGTCAATTGTCTTACCAGCGACATAACTGCCTTGCTCGACCATCTTTATCCCGAAAGAGGGAGAGATGAAATCAAACTCTACATCTCTGGCGGCTCTTTCGGCACAGTACCGACTCAGATATTGTACGGGTCGTCTTACGACAGGTTTCCGTATGGGCGGTGCATCGTCGGGGTGTTGCTCATGGGATCATTGACGCCTTTCCGCTATCACGAAGATTATGCGAAACATATGACCTGGAGCAATTACTTCCTGGTCGGACCTCCGACGCAATGGTTGCCGTTCAAGCACCTGTTCCTTAGTCTTGTTCAATACGGAATGGCGAAGAAGGTGTCTACGGCGGAGAATGCGGAAACGTTTCTCCGCGATTTCTTATTTAACAAGATGGACGATGTGGAGAGAGAGGAATTTGCGCAGTGGAGGGCGAAGGAGGGAATCGCAGAGGGTGAATTGGAGAGGAGGATGGCTGTAAACGCCGCTCGTAGCGTGGCGACCTCTTGGGAGGGTTTCAAGCTCATGGGTCCAGTCTTGCACTCGGACTGGGGATTCAGGCCAGACGCACTGGACGAAGAGCATTCTCGTCCATTCGTACTGTTTGTGACGAGTCCCGGAGACAAAGAAGCCCCCGAGGCTTGGACGAAGTATCTGGCTACTTGTTACAGGAACGCCAAGATCAAGACTCTTCGCGGTGGACACATTGGTGTTCTGTACCACTTGGATGATATCTGGGCGGAATTCTTGGACGGGGTTCAGTGACTGGTTTCATGATGTAGCGTACATGGTAACGAATGCAGGTCTGCATGATGCAGTGGGAGTAGAAGGTATCGCGAATTTAAAAAAACAAATCGAGGTAGGAAGGGAGATATCGCAATAGGAAATGAAAGCAAGTAAATGAAAGCACTGTTATCAATCGTGGAGTTCTAGCTCCCTTCGGATTATTTCTCTGACTTCCCTTATTCCTCCCGCCTCACGCTTGACTCTCCGAGGACTTCGAGTAAGCAGTGTCTCTTCACTATCCAGACGAACTTTGGATCCAGGGCTGGGCGGCGGACCACTTCCAAACAGTTTTGAACCTGGGCTCAGAGGAGGGGCCATTTTGCTTGACGATGCCTTCGACGGGCTAGAGAGCGAACTCTGCTTTGTGGGACTTTCGGTGGTGTCCGAAGTCGCGGTCGTGGGCATCTCGAACCATTCCTCGCCATTGATGTCGAGTGGTCTGAGGAAAAACGGACAGAGGGAGGTAAGCAATTTGAGTGACTCGGACGCTTCCGAGGTAGACATTGGGACAGGAGAGGATTTCATGATGGCAGCCAAGACGTCGTTCGCGGGGAGCGCCTTACGCTTCCGAGTTGTAGGTGTCGCGGTAGATCCAACTGGGGATGAAAATAACCTTGATGCTACTTTTAGCGTACGAGGACTGGGGACACGGGTTCATACTTACATCCAGGTGCTTTCAGCAACACCACCCAGTCGACCGAGCAAGCAACGTCGTCGAATTTCTTCCTGACCCAGTTTCTGAATCTGATCTTTGGTAAGCTTACTACCAGCAACCTCGGCACTCTTCGCTTTGACCGGAGTAGACGTCAGCGATTTTAGCCGTACTCGATCGTACAGGGCTTGACGTCGAGATGTACTCGGAGTCGGGGGTGCGGTCTCGGCATTGGGGCCACGTTGGTGGACGGGTGTGGTAGGCAGGGAGTCGGATCCCTCGCTATCCAACCGTTTACGAGCAGGTGTCTGTGGTGTGAGGAGTCCCGCAAGAGGGTCGACGCGCTTGTGACGAGAGGAAGGAGTCTGAGGCACAGAGCTCTTGGATTGCGAAGGCTCTTTGAAGGGCGATTTAGGGAACGGAACGGGGAAATCCCGAGCTGCACTGGACCTTTGTGCATGCGACTTGGAGGGAGACTTGGAGGGAGATGTGGGACTCGAGGGAACCATGTTTGTCAACATGGCAGCACCCTTGGGAGACGCGGATGCAAGTGCCAGGGTCAAGGACGAGGCTTTGATCGCATGATTGAAGAGTTCGGGCAAGACTGCCAGAGGAACATCTGGGACTGGGCTGATGCTAGGATGAAGCTATGGAATGAAAGGTGAGTCGCGGGAGAAAAGCCCAGAACGGAGGGACCGTCCACCTTGAGCCAAGATTGAAGCTTTGATCGGAACTCAACGCGTCTTTTGTCTGCATCAGCAGTCCATCTTGCCACTGCAGCCATACCTCCGGCCATGCCCTTGTCGATGTCCATTTCGACCTCGATTCCGATGCCATACACTGACACGCGTTTTCCAACACTCTTTGAGAAGTGAGTGGTGGGACTAATAATGAATCCCATTGATCCACGTGTCCAGTCCTTAGGGGGAGCAGGCGCAGGTGAGTCTAGAAAGGGGTTAAGATCATCCGTAGCCTTGGCAGTGTGTTTGGGTGCTGGAATGGAATGACCATCCCATTCCCAGATCCAGCACATGCGTCTAAGATCGTCGATGTCAAATTTAGTGGTGAAGCCTGCATAGGTGGAGATAGACATGTGATTGAGCACATTTCGAATGATGCCTGTTTCCGAAGACGGAGAGACTGCACATGTTGCCAATGCGTGTGAAAGGGCATGGTGCAGGGCAGTTTGGATGGAGTCGAGTCGTGAAAGATGGGAAGGTAAAGAGAGAGATTGCTTGGATGGTTTTTGAGCGGATCTTGGTGGAGTGGGTGGCCTGATAGGAGAGGCAGTGAGTCTATGAAACGAGGAAGATGATCAGAATGATGTCCATACGCAATACGGAGTTTCTTTGGGGTCAAGGTAGATTCGTCGTCTGAGCTTTCGAAAGCGCGTTTTTTCTTTCGCGGAGAGACGGCGAGGGATGAATAAATGTCGGACATGAGAGGTCGTGAAGATACGGGGACGGGGAGGAGGAGGTCGCGAACCATTTGATCGAGACGCGTACATGTAATGGATTCCCACGAGCGCGTCTGTCACCTCGTGTGTCGGTCATTGTCTGTCGACAGTCTGCAGCGTGTTGCGAGTGAATTTGCCAAAGAAGAGATCGCAGATGCATCGTGCTCCGACGTAGAACAGCGAACAGAACTCCACAGGAACAGCGCATTCATTCTCTTGCGCCCTTATTTAACTCTCTCACAATGTCTCCCTCCGACCTCAGACTCTCTCCACTCACCATGGATGACGTACAGAATCGTGAATATAACGGTCTCCAGCACCAACACCCCGCGTACGTTCTCTCTTCCTCGTCCTCTACTCCCACCTCACTCTTTGCTGCTTGCCCAGTCGCAATAGTCTATACCGTCTTTCAAGTATGTACGCCTACATTCTGTCGTGATATCCGCCAAACCCCCGACGAAAAGATGAAATTGATACATTAATCGCGAGAGAAGATGAATACCGTGCTCGCATCGAAGAACTATCCACCAGCCTGGGTGCTTTTCGGGCAGCTTACACCAGCTCGCAGGAGGAGATTAAAAGGAAATCCGAGGAGACATCGCTCCTCCTCGCAGAACTCCAAACATTGAAGGTAGCTCGTTTCTCCCAGCCAAGGATTCCGCATTCACGACTATCATCAGAGTCAGGAGAAACGTGTCATCTGTCTCTTAGATGGTGATGGTACGATATTCTCCGCCGACTTGATGACCCAAGGTCAAGACGGCGGCCTTGAGGCTGCAAGAATCTTGACCGAAAAAGTACGCCAATACCTATCCTATGACCATGGATACGAAAAGTTCCAACTATGGGTATACCTTTTCTACAACAAACGCGGACTGCTTGAGACCTTTGCAAGAGTCGGACTCTCTGCGGCGAAACAAAGGTTTGAAGATTTCATCATGGGCTTCAACCAAGCAGCAGAGCGCTTCGTCATGGTTGACGTCGGGGGTAGCAAGGAGGCCGCAGATGCGAAAATTAAAGGTCTTCAAACTTTTGTCGGATGTACATGCTTCCTCACTTCCTCACTTCCCGCTCTTCCCACTAGTCCACCTTGAAGATAATATTCGTCTTCCTCAAACCCACAAAATTATATTTGGAGGTGATCCTCGACTCTTACCTTCCCTTGGTCGTTCACCGAATACTTCGTCAGGATCCCACGACAACGGATACGTCAATGTTCTTCGTTCCGTTATCACTGAAGGATTCCGTGACAAGCTCATTCTGATACCTGGTTACAATGAAGTCGCTGTCGACATCAAAGCTCTTTTGCTTCCCGAACTTCGAATCCCGGATTTATTTATGCCTACTAAACTCGTTCCCCAATCTTATACATCGATCGCGTCAGGTCCGCCCCCCGGTCTGCCTGCTATATCTAGGCCTCCAACAACAGCAAATACCAATTCAATCACGACATCAACCTCCGGGGATATATCTGGTGCCAGTCTCAGACGCAATTCAATTCCAAGTTATAAATCAGCATTGCAAAGTGGCCGCAATGAGCCCGCATATGAAGCCAGCGATAGCAGCATTTCGACCGACACTAGTGATGCGCAACCGGCGCAACTTGTTCAGTTTACGCGCAGGGTTTCATCACCGGGGAAACAACGCCGTTTTAACCCCAAATTAGTTGAGTTAATAGAGTTCCGCCGACGACCAATTGACTGAACCTTCTCCATCAGCCGCTGTCGAAACGTTTGTGAATTTGCGCCCACCTGATCGAGTGAAACGCTGACTCGTCAACACAGAAAACCCTCCGCCGTGCACTCTGTTCTACTTGGCACAATGCCGACATGGATTGGACTGCAAATATGCCCATGACTATATACTTGAATCGGAGCATTATCAAGAGTTAAGCGAGAATGCAAAGAAGACACCTTGCAAGGTTACGAACGATGGTGTGTGCTCTAGTGCCATCTTGTTCCTTCTCTTATTATTTTCCACAGGCGGGATCTGCACATTCGGGGAGGACTGCGTTTATGGACACGCATGTCCACAAGGAACGACCTGTTACTACCTGAAACTGGGAAAATGCAAATTCCAAGCTGGTGGGTGTTTTATTACGTACACCGGAATGGAACACGTCGTTAAGGCCTACTAGCGGTTATGCATCGGCTCCCAAACACTTGAAACCATGTTTCATTGGTCGCTCAAGGGCTCGAGGTTCAATGATTACTGGATGTGGCTTTTGTCGAGATGCAACTCGGAACGAGGGTTTGGTGTCGTCAGGGATCGATATTATCAGTGGCTGCCTCCAACCTATTTGTACATATATGATCTCCATCAGCAGAGCTGAATTTGTTTCGTCTTCTCAGGCCCAAGTGCGTTGAGTCACTTGAGTTTAATGAACACGTCAATGCGGATGGAACTTTCCGTTGACGTATTCGACCTCACACATGATTCGCAGACTGAGCGAGCCGAACACTGAAATTTTTGAGGAGAGGCATGTTCTCGTGACGATTACTGAAAACGTATCATTCTTCTGCTGTTAGAGTTCTTCCCGATGGCGCCTTCCCTTATCGGTTCGCGTTCTCCCTGGCAAGAATCCCGCGATCTAGCCTGATTAACTACTCAGAAGCAGGTAATCACATCATGACCTCGATTCTTTAAAAAAGACCACCCTGCTTTCGTCCACCAGAACCCTTTCACTCCCTATTGCCTTTTATTATGGCAACGTCCCCGGTCACTGAGGTTAGCCAGCATGCGTGGTAAGTGTAGCAGATCATAACGTCGTCCTCCAGGTCTTGATTGGGCGCTGTCGTTCTTTTGGAAGGGACGAAACGATCGCGCGCCTTCTGAGTGAGTTTTTCTCACATGTCAACCAAGCCACTTTGGGCACTCTGATCAATCGACGCGACAGACCTTTCCTCGGCGACAATTAAGCGAAATGTTGATCTCGAAAACCGTTTAGCGGAGCTTGAGGTCGAGCTGGCAGTGTGGAAGCAAGCTCATGCCACAGCTCTCGAGGGGGCGGAGAGAGAGGCCAAGGCCCTTAAAGGGAGACTCGCCTCTCTTAACAGTCAGATTTCATCCATGGGGTCGCTCATGGTATGTCTCTTTTGACCCCTCTTCGCACCATTCTCATAGTTAACAGAGTCAGAGCTTATTAATACTCTGTGTCATCGACGGCGACGCGTGTGTATTTACCGAATCTCTGCTGAGGCAAGGACACGAAGGTGGTCGCCTTGCTGCTCAGCAGTTGACAAAAGTAGTCGCAGACTATTTAACCAACGAAGACGTCCATGTATTAGGACGACTTTCCTTCTGGATTACTGTTTATTATAACAGGATAGGTCTCGCTAGCGTTCTCGAGCGCCACCAAGTGTGTTCGACAGAACAACTGGATGCCTTTATAACGGGCTTCAGCCAGACATCGCCTAGGTTCTTGCTTGTGGATGTCGGGTACAGCAAGGATGCCGCCTTTACAAAGATTACTGGTGCGTCGCCTTCTTTGTGTGCTCAATATAATTGTCTTAATCGTGGCGATCGAAGAGTACTTGCAAACCTATATCCGCTTTCCTCAGACACAACGGATCTTCCTCGCCGGTTAGTCTGGTGCTCTTGATGATCGATGGGTGATTAATTGATTAACGTCAACGCAGGTGGCACTGATGCCGCATACGCGTCGACAGTAACCACGCTTCAAAATGATGGATTAGCAGGCAAACTCGTCTTCCTTGAACCAAGTGGTGCTTCTGGAACCCAATCTCCTCGATTCCGCTTGCCTACCTTATATATCGACAATTTATTCATGACGCAGCGAGCCACGCCCCCTCCTGTTACCAATCATCCCCCTCCTTTGAACACAGGCCTGAGTCCGTCCCATGCAGCCGGTGGTTTGCCAACACCACGTTCTCCTCCTAGTATGTCGACACCATCGACTGGCAAGTTGATTGACCCCAACTTAGCAAGTATTGATTAACGATGTTGAGATTGACGTGCTGATTGGTGTATTACAGCCGCTTCACAAACGTCCGTTGACCTGGCTAGTGTTTGGGAAATCCAGACTAACATGTGTGATCGCAGATTCACCTCCACCTTGCAACGAATTTTACTTGATGTCCTGCACTAAGGGCGTGAGTACTAATCACCATCTGATGTTGCTCGAGGTTTGACGACATGCTTAATACAGGGGACGTGTAAATACTCGCACGACTATGTGCTAACCCCAGAACAACTGGCGACTTTGTCCTCTAATGCAAAAAAAGCCCCTTGTAACTTTCTAAAAAATGGTAAGAGACTCGTCGCAAAGCTCTGACATTTTCTCATGAGTGTCACCAGGCCTCCAATGCCCCTATGGCGGACGCTGCTGCTGGGGTCACATATGCCCGAATGGACCCAAATGCTTTCATCTGAGCAAGGGCAAATGCTGGTTTAAAGGCGGTGCGTAAGTTCCTTGATGACGTTGTACATGCACTGACAGTGGCGTTGGTCAGAGGGCATGCACGACCTCCTCTCTCCGCAGCTATCGAGCCACTGATACCCCGTAGTTTGATCCGAGGGCACATATGTTATCTGTGTGTACAATATTTGGATTTCACGTTTTTGTGCCCTAAGGCGCCCACTCTTTTCTGCAGCAGATATATCTGCTGTATTATACCACGTTCTTTGTTTTCTTGTTCAGAGGATTGGATGTAGGACTGGCTTTGTTTTCCGATTCATTCACAATAGCATCGATCTGCTTTCTGGTCGTCGGCAACGAGCGATGATTAAACAGCCGTGCGAAATCGTGATAACTATGAGCACTGCAACCTGAACCCGCTCCCCCTGGTTTCATATCTTAAACCTTTCCCTCTACCAGCATGGCTACAGTCAGTCTCCAGTTTTCCAATACCTCGCTACAAACTCACACTAGTCCTTATCTAGCACGAAGAAACCGACGATCTGAAGCCAACCACCACCCCAGGTCGGTCAGGCGCGCAAATCAGGGCGCTTCAGATTTATCCTGACGCAGATTTACAGGCTACAAGCCCAGCGCCGTCAAGACCGCTGAGGAGTATGCCAAGCTGGATGCAGAGGACGAGAGTTTGGCGCGTTGGAAAGCCAGCCTTGGTATCGTCCCTGGTGCATCCACTGGTGACACAAGTCGCCCAAAGGTACCGTAGATCACCCAGACACCGGGTGGCGTTCGTTCTCAATTCGACCTCAGGTCACTGTCTTGACCCTTGAACTTGACTCGCCCACCCTCCCGCCGGGCAAGAAGATCGTCTTTAACCTCGCCGACACGGCAAAACTCGCCGATACCAAGAAGAACCCCATTGCCATCAAGGAGGGCGTGGAGTACAAGTAAGCACGCCATCATTTTCCATCGCCATTTATCTCATCTGCCATCAGCGTGCGCATCACTTTCAAGGTCAACCACTCGATCATCTCCGTACGTTTGCTGTTCATTTGGTTAACACTAGATACTTGCTCACAACGCGCTACTGATAGGGCGTCCGTTACATTCAAGTCGCGAAGCGAGCCGGTCTTACAGGTAATATCCTGAGCACACTGTCCGATCGAATGTTCTGTTCACTGACAATCATTCAGTGGACAAGCTGGAACAGATGCTTGGCTCGTATGGACCTCATCCCCAAGGAGCGGCCTACGCCAAGAACTTTGATCCTGAAGAGTCACCATCAGGTGCCCTTGCTCGCATGGGTTCATTCAACGTCAGGAGTCGTGTCGTTGACGATGATGGAGAAGTCTACGCCGGTACGTTCCATCGACTTTTCCATATACAGACAGCTGTTTGACGTAGTGACATATAGATTGGGAGTGGTCATTCAAACTTGCAAAGGAATGGTGAATGTGTTGTTGTTTTTCTTAGTTTTAGCGTCATTATAGGCATCCCTTTGCATATTACTACCCCGTATCGACCTGCATGTACTTCTTTCTTTCTCTGTACGTTTAAAACGTGTTTGACTTTTACCTTGCAAAGAGCTCGCGATTCGTGCGTGGGAGTGGGAGACGACCTTTGGAAAGTGTCATGACAATGACATGGTTACCTTACTTCCAGCCAGAATACTCTGCAAATCTTTGCGTTCAAGTCCGCTATTGAGGTCAACACGAAACCTATCGTTCCATTACCACCAAAAGCCATCTCATGGAGTAACAACAAACCATGCTCAAAGGGCTGTCCTGCCCCACACGCCGAATATTCATTCCATTCGTTATGCCTCTGCAGACAATTATAATACTCCTCCAACGACATGGGTTGACCGCCTTCCGGCCAGTATACGGCCATATATCTACCTGACAAGAGTTGACAAACCAATCGGGACTCTATTGCTTTTCTATCCCTGCGGTATGTCTCTTCAAGTCATTCTAGTTCTCGACATTCATGCGACATAACCAGCGTGGTCAATAACAATGGCCTCGTACGCGCTCGAGGTACCACCGACGACCCCACTGACGTACCTCAGTCTCTTCGGATTGGGTGCACTCGTAATGCGAGGTGCAGGCTGCACCATCAACGACATGTGGGACAAGAACCTCGACAAAGAAGTTGGTCAGCCTAGCAATCTTCTGCGTCGTGTTGCCGTATTCACACTTTGTATTTAGAGAGAACACGGACACGACCGCTTGCGCGGGGAGACATTACACGCCGTCAAGCGCTCGGTTTCCTCGCTGGGCAGTTGACCATCGGTCTGGGCGTACTACTCCAGCTGAACATGTACAGGTAACTGTCATGCGTATCAGAGATTGTCTGGGATGATGTCCTTATAAATTTTCGTTAGCATCCTTCTTGGCGCGTCCTCACTTTCTGTGGTGACCATATACCCATTGATGAAACGCATAACTCATTGGCCTCAGGCCGTACTGGGTACGCATCCTCATCGGCATGAAACTCGACCCGTTGGTTTTACTGACTGTCGAACAGGCTTGGCTTTTAACTGGGGAGCACTCCTCGGCTGGTCCGCAGTCGCGGGCGCTGTCAACTGGAGTGTCTGCCTCCCCCTCTACGCAGGCGGAATATGCTGGACGCTCGTCTATGACAGCATCTACGCCCATCAGGTACGTCTAATAAGCTTAATTTTCAAGTGATCATCATCTGACGACGACGACGACGAACGCTATCTCAACAGGACAAAACCGACGACGTAAAAGTCGGCATTCGTTCCACCGCACTCCTATTCGGCGAACGCACGCGCCCGATCCTCACTGCCCTCTCGGCCTCGACGATGTCCCTCGTCACCTACGCTGGCGTTCTGAACGCTCAGGGAGCACCCTTCTACCTTGGTGTAGGTCTCGGAGCCGCGCAACTTGCTCGGGTGCTCTGGCAGACGGATTTCAATAGTCGTCCGAGTTGTTGGAAAGGCTTCGTTGGATGTGGATGGTCTGGATTTTGGGTGTGGATGGGGGCTTTGGCGGATTACGCGATCATGGCATCGAGTATGACTTTCTGATACCCATCGATTCCGTCACAGTAGACTAGTGTACTTCATTGGACAGTACCCCAACAAAAACCTCGCGGCAATGCAAGACCTCGAAACTATACAAGTACATTAGAGAAATGTCGACCTTGAGACATTGATGAATTGGCTGAGGTGCGAGGAAATCTAGCGGAAACTGGTACGATCGGAAGGTTTGGACGCGAGAGCAATCGTCCGTCACATCGAACCCCTAAGAGAGTAAGCATGATGTCAGTCAGTGACCAGGCAGCATTGACATCGACGTATCCAACGGTCAGTCGAGGCTCTGGCCCAGCGCTTGAGGATCTGACCATCAATGTAGCAATCGTCCTCCTGCACCCGGGGTGCTGAACGACAGCGACTACGTTGGGTGATAGACCTCTGCTCTACGACTTGGCCAAATGGGTTTCCGGGTGCATCCCTTCGTCGCAGAGGACGAGCGCGTCTTGTGCCAAATCTCTCGTTGGATATCCCGGGCCGATCGGCTTGCAGGTGAGTGGGATGCAGTTTGTTGTCCTGAGCGTTTGGCTCGTGTTTCATCCAATCCGAGTCGGGAGGGTCGCGGAAGCATAACTTGGTGGGGAGTTTCGGAAGTGAGTCCGGTGTTGTGATCAGCTTGATATGTAATCGTCGGGCCCGGTCCTGCTCTGACAATGGAAAGCGACATAAGATCGGCCATGTCGGCCTCCGAAGAGATCAATTGACACTAGATGATTGCCAAGGGGGGGCTTGGTTCGGCGGACTACGTCAGATCTTTCCGGGTCGCTCCGCTGCTTCATGAGAGCTGACTGGCATGTGCCAAGCACTTGAGTGATGATGGGCGGATGCATTCCTGACGATGGTCCGACGTAGGAAAGCGCAGCTTACTGATTCATGATTATTGATACTGATGTCACGGTGCAGATGGCTCGCACTTCCGCGGGACGAGCTACCGAAGAGAGATAGTCAGTCACTCAGTAACTGGTATTGTTCGCAGTCTAGTTGTTCGCGTAAAACAAGCCTCTTTAGAGAAAAGGCAGCCATAGAATCTTCCGTTTGCGGGTATTCGATCGAGCAGGTGGCAGATCAGAGAGGAGCGACAACGGGAACGATCCGCTTCATGCGAAAGCTTTGGAAGAAGTGGGTTCGTGAATTGTCATACCATGTTAGTGAACAAAAATACATCAATTAATAGCAACATCATAAATGCGGTCGTGAGGCCTGAAAACAGTGCCCAAAGAAAGGAAATGCTGACTGCAAACCTTTGAGGCTGTCAATGAAATATACTTATGAGCAGAGTATTTACGTATAGTGAATCATCAGAACTGAGAATCGTTAGAAATTCGTGAGGGTACATATTATCAGACCGCCGTCTTTCGAGCCTTGAGCCATCCGTTGAAGGTGACGACGGACAGAACCCAGCAGAAGGCAAAACATGTGATTGCGACTGCGACGTTCAGGAACATCATCATATCTTCGAGGGGAAAGAGCGATCAAAACTCGTTCCATAGTTGAACGGCCGACTTACCATCCCGACCTCTTCTCATGGCTGCAATCGTAACGTCTTCTGTGCTGAACATGAACATGAGACCACCGCACGCCAGGAAGAAGCTTCCCAGGGCTTCCGTCGGTGGCCGAGAGGGGAGTATGGAGTTGGGTGGACTGAGCCAAAGGAAGAAATACGTCAAGCACCTTAGCACCGAAAATCCGAGCAGGAGCCACCCCCATAACTCATGGATTTGAACCTGTGCAAAGGTAAGATATGACTTGGGAATGAACAATGGACTCTACCTGGAAGACGTAAGGCTGCGCATGTGCACTCATAGCAGCGCCCGTTACGCCGATAACCAGGGCCGGGAAAGGATTGAAACTGGCTCTGTAGCTAGGTGGTTCGGAAACGTTGGCGGACCGTGCGGATCCCAGAGATGCGGTAGCGGAAGCAGCGAGCCAACGCCGTATGCGTCTAGATTCCATTCCCATCCCAACGAGGCCGGCAAACCAAAACATGACCTAGATGATAGTTGATTGGTGGAAGAAAACGAATGTGTCGATTTGACGTACCGCGATGCTAATGTGTTGTACTTGTTTCGTCGAGTAAGGATCTCCAGGTTTCGCACCGAACCTTTCCATCCAGGTGTTTGTGATGCCGTAGAGGAAAATGACGAGCGATTCCACGAATTCGGCGGAGACGGTGTTACCGATTGGGGAAATGTTCCATGCCCAACCCATTTCTGAGTGTGATCCCAAGAAACGACCAAAAGTGGAGAGACCGTAACACCAGAAAATTCCGCCCTCTGAGGGTTGCAGGGGGTGAGGGGTGAGACCAGTGGGGTAATATGCCACGTACTGATAAGATGGGCGAGACAGCCATTGATGTAACTGTCGCGACAACCACCTGTGTAGATGACTACTCCAGAGAGGACCATGCCAAAGCCTGCAAATACGAGAAATCTTTCCAGTGTAGCAAATGCGCCTTTGGAGATGCGGCTGAGTAAAGTCTCTGTTGGACGAGAGAGGGGTGGGAATATAACATCGTGAAGGGTGTCTTCTGAATGCCTCGAACGTGGTGGGTCAACATCGAAAACTGTTTGTTCTGATACGGCAGAGTGAGGTTGTTCGTGGGCATGAAGATCGACTGGTTTCATATCATCTAATTCTTCGGGATCTTCTGCTACGAGGCCAGTGTACTCCGAGGAAGAACCATATGACTCTTGTTGACCAAGTACGACAGTACGCCAGAAATGTTTGATAGTAAACTTTGACTTTCCCCTGACAAAGGAATATAGGCGAATGAAGAAAGCGGCGATATCGACTGCGGACAGTGACATGCAGAGAAGCAGTAGGATGTAACCGTGGGCAGAGTGAGTTGATCCCTCGTACCTAGAACGGGGTGAGTGAGAAAGAGACTAGAGAGAGAAAATACGTGCATGTCTGGGGTGAGTTTTCTGTATAGGCCGCTGGAGGCACAACCGAGTGCGACAAAGGAGTAGAATGCAATGGTAGCAAATCCATGCCAGGCAGGTTTACTAGATCGGAGAGCGATTCCTGTGAGGGAGGTGAGACGAGGGTAAGTTCAGCTCATGCCACATATATACCTGCTGGTAGGGCGACGAAGAAAGCGAGAGAGAAAGAGATGGCATGGATGGCGATGAGAGCAGGATAGCGACGTGGGCCTGGTTGGTCGCCGTCGATGTCTATTGACCAATAGGAGGGAGGAGTTGGGAGATGCCACTCTAGTATCTGAGATTCATTTAATTGGGACATGGGCTGGCCAGAGTGCATGTGCATATGCTCATCATCGCGGGAATGGGGTAGGACAGGAGACCGATCAAGAACAGGGGTTGCATGAGTGTATAGGGGTAGTAGAATTAATGGAAGTGAAAGTATCAACGCAGTCGCACACAGACGCATGGTCGGGCGGGGATGGAGAAGAGCGAGAGGTTCAGCCAGAGGTGGACTGGCATTAGTATATGAGCAGCGCCGAATGAGATCGGAAATATCGTCAGCAATACACCCAGATTATTAATCTAGTCGTACGTAAATCGAATGATCAACTTGGCATCAGCACTATAACGTCATCGCTTGTGATTGGTGGATTTATGCCATACAAAGAATACTCAAGCTTTTGGCGAGCGTAACTGCGATTTTGACTCGGCTACGTTTTGCAGGATGGAACCCATTTCGTCGCAGTGTTTGAATTATTTTATTAACTCCCGTTTATAGTGATGTTGGGGACACAAGTCCTATGTACACTTTGCGTAGGAGTTCTGTAGTCGAAGTGTTGAACTACTTATTGTCTTTTCAGGCAGGTTGTCTGTCCCCACGGGAAAAAACCCTGTCATCTTCGGTCAATGATAGTGCCTCAACACAACCCCGGAATCTCGCGTAAATGATACTGATCAACTCAGAGCAGCTTGGGGAACATTTTCCGAGTCGACCGATGG
>JBBPRG010000107.1:0-22734 GCA_038092895.1 Chalciporus pseudorubinellus | reverse complement strand
ACACAATACTCGTGAAGAAGCAACTTTATACGTGAACGTGTAGTAGGGTTTCGTTACCAGTTATCTGCCTGGGTTCATCCCGAAAGGTTTAGTGGACCAATAGCAGAGTGATGCTGGTCACACTTGCTCACAGCCCGCCGCCATGAGCCTGAGTATTTCGTACGATCAGATTTCGGACAGCTTGTGACTCAGTGCGTGGATGGTTGCATGTCGCATTGCAGGACTGACCACATGCACATTGGGACCGGTTGGGTATGGGGTTTCTGTGGATTATGAAAAGTATACGCCCGGCTCATTGGCACAAAACAATGCGGAAGAAGGAAGTCCTGATGGGATTATGAATGTGGCCGGTGGAATCGAACCTCGAGGCGTACCACTCGGATGGAAATGTCAGCAGGAACGATGCTGCCTACGGCGGGAGACTCAAGTTCGCCGCCGGCCCGCCACCTTCCGAGGAGCACGGTCGTCCAAGCGAGTGGACTTGCTCACGCAACGTAGCCTCATCTACCAGTGGATTAAAGGCTGTCGTTTTTATCTGCAACGTGCACTCACCTCTTGGATCTTCCATTCAGGACCCTTTCTTCGAGCTCCACAGGGATCGCCTTGAGTTCACCGCATGATCGCTCCCAATCTTCACATGACGTCCTCGAGCGTTTCAGAACCAGCAGTGAATGGTGACAGGTAGCTCCTTATCACGGCAAGCACTAGCTCAGCCTCCGTCCTCACCTTGATTTCCCTCCAGAATCCTGAGTATCCTTCATTTCCCAACTTTGCCGTGAATCGCTTGTCTTTTCCAGATGACATTGTTGTGGATGCAATGATCATTATACTTGATACTCAGTGACGCCCATTAATCTCGATGGCACTGGTAGTCCATCGGCATTGGTATCACGAGAAGCACTCTAGCATTCAAAATATGCCTTCCGGCAGTTCCATGGCTCTCCGAGTCAGACACCGGCCGGTACCCAGGGCCCTTTGGCCAACTCTTCGAATCCTTACCGGAACTCCTGTTTATAAAGAGCCCCAAGCTCGCGTCTGGTAATAGCTCCCAGACTTCATCCTCTTAACGAGGACGCAAAGCCGTTGCACGTTGCACGCATCCTATACATCCATTCAATTCCAAACCCCCCTTTACTGTACTTTCTCATCGACATCTCCGCCGCTTTGTCATCAAAATCGAATACTATCTACCCCCGCTGCCATGCGCACACATAGCGTTTGTTCCAGCCCCACCGCCACAGAGCACTCCACCACTCACCGCCGCAACATTCTTATCGTCGGTGATGTCGGTGTCGGCAAATCCTCCCTCGTCAATCTCATTGCAGGCGAAGAACGCGCCATCACCTCGAGCGGCGCACGCAGTTGCACGCTTTCATCTCAAGAACACATCGTTCACCTTGGTTCCGTCGAACTTGCATTGCATGACACGGCTGGTCTACACGAGGCGCAAGGTCAGATGAAGAAGGCCGCCTACTTGGATGCCGTGCAGCAGGCGTATGCGCTTATATCGAGACTCGAACGATCGGGAGGGATTAGTCTCCTCGTGTTTTGCATGAAGGGAGGGAGAGTTTCGCTCTCGATGCAACAGACGTATAGTCTTTTCGCGGAGGTGCTTTGTAACCGACAGGTTCCTGTCGTCATAGCTGTGACGCACCTGGAGATGCATGATCCTATGGAGCAGTGGTGGATCGAGAATGAGAAGGATATCAAGGATTATGGACTTCGGTCCAACGGGCATGCTTGCATCACGACTACCCGCGGGTACAAGAACATATTCACCGACAAGTATGAACAGTCTAGGGAGATTGTCAGGAAAATCCTCCTCGAACATAGCGATCAAGGGGCTTGGAGGGAGGAAAAAGCGAACTGGATCAAGCGCGTCGTCTTACACATGCGTCACTGGCTGTCATCACGTCATCCAAGCCCACTCGACAGCAGTGACCTGAGGAGGAAGCTAATTCGCAAGTGTGGGTTTTCGGCGGAGGATGCTGAACTTGTTGCTCAGAAGATTGAGCAAACGCGGAAGATGTCTAGCGGTGGGGACGCCCCGGAGGAGGATAAATCATGCTTTTCGAATGAAAAGGTTTCTGTTCACTCTGACAGCTTTGTTTCTCTACCTATCGTCCCATACACTTCGTGAATCAGAGTTTTTATGTATTATCAGACTGCTGTATGTACTACGAAACCTCGACGACCTACTGCATGTACTTACTGCAGTTTACGATTAACCAAATACCCAGAACAGCTAGTTTGTTTGCACGATCATAGTTCCTCGGGTCTACTCAAATTCCTCGGAGAGATGTCCAGATCTTCGTAGATAGTTGACATACTCCACCAAGAATTGGACTTGTTCCATAGTTTCGACGGCTTTAACGCTTCTCCGTCTTCTCAACACTCCGATGACCCGTTCTACCAGCTGCAACGTATCGCGGGATATCACAGTATCGCTGTCCCATTTAAAGCTCTCTGTAGGAGAGACACCGCCCTTGGTTTCATCAATGCTAGTGGTGGTGGTAGAGTCCAGTGGAACATCGGTTTCAATCCAACCAAACAGTCCGAGCTTCAACATCCAACAGCAAGCGAAGAGGCCAGCGCGCCCAACACCGCCACGGCAATGCACCAGGACCGTGGCACCCTGCAGAGTATATCTTTCGATAATCCGATGCAGATCTGCGTCTAGGGACTTTGGCGACAATGGGGCCATCCCTTCGGCTAATGGAATACTAGGTATGAGCGTAGCATATGAGTACCTGAGAAACGAGTGCGTGGCGGATTGTGCCTACCGAAGAACATCGAGACCTTCTCGGTGTGCAGCCTGGCAGTATTCGGTCCACGAAGTATCGATTAAGAATTCAAGCTCTTCGTCGTCGAGGCAGCTTCAGCCGAGAATGTCATTAAACGTGTAGACGGGGAACGAGAATAATGTTTACCATACGACGCATCGCGCACCGAGGTTCTTTATCCGTCGCAAATCGGTGTCAATGTCCCGGCATATCGCACTTCGTCCACGAACAGGTCCGTTCAGTCGCACTGAATAGCAAGTTAGAGAAGTGACATAGAAAGGCTGGGTAAGGGGAGTGCTGACCTTTCTTGCCTGGGCAAGAGGACAGAAGAAGATTTCCAAGCTTGAAAGGCCGTTGGTCGGACGGCGGATGTCGGGGGGACGACACACTACGGAATGACAACGATGTACGATATTTTAAGAGCCTCTTGGGGGGCGTTGGGATTGTCGGTGGGTGACTACGTATAATAAGAACCACATAAGGCGGTCTAAAGAGGGAACTCACGTTTGTGGGGGTGGAGGTGTGAATGCAATGGTGCCCGGAAGATCGAGCATTGATTGAAAGAGGCCATCCGAAGGCCGACGCAACGGTTGAGTGGGAGGGGACAGGGGACGGGATGTTGAGATTTGCGGGATCGTGTCGAAGACGTCACTTTCGCATGCCTCTTGAGCGGCAGAGTGAGCCTTGGGGGTGCGCTTGAGGGACATGAAAAGTTTCGACGTGGAGATTGGTAGAGGTGGCAGGGAAATCTTTGTATTGAGGGCTGCATGGAGAGCGTCAGTGACAGACGAGCGCAATTCATCTGGTGTGAAATGTTTCCGTGATGAGATGGAAGGCAGAACAGTTGGTATAGAGGTTGGAGGTAGGGGTATCGTGGGTGGGTCCAGAAGTGATGGTAATAGCTGTACATATCCTGTAATTCGATCAAGGCTGTAGGGGAAGTGAATGTCAAACAAGACGGGGAAAGGCTTTTGGCATGGTGTAAGATGAGAGGAAATTGCGAGGAGTGATTCCGGGGGTATCATTGCTGAAATGCTGGAAATTATTCAGTGGCAAGTTGGCGAGGGATATAGGTGATTGACTGACTTGATTGGGTGGGATTCTGAAGTCTTTACTTGGGAAGCAGAGCTTCGGGTAGCTCTGTGACGAGATGGATTGGAATGAGGGTGAGGCTGAAAGCGGTTGGGCATCGGATCAGAAAGAGCGTTGGTCAGTTCCTGCTGCAGGCCCGGATGTGGCGCAGGGTCTCCGACGGCATTGAGAGCGGCGCGTTGTTTCTCGACCGGTATTATTGGACTGCTTCCTTGATCGGCAGAGCCTGCAGTGCATGGCCACCAGAGAATCTGATCTGCGTACTTTTCCTGGCGCTCGCGTAGCTCGCGAACTACATCTGGTAGATGCAGGGAGAGTGGGGTGTACGTGAGAGGACAACCTTGAAAGAGACGGGTAGTGAGACGACACTGGGGTGGCGGAAGAAGGGTCAGTCACCTTGATGACCATATTTTATGCGACTGTATTCGCTCATGTGGTGTTGAGATGCCAAGGGAGCGAGCTTGGAGTTGAGTGAGCGCCACGTGAGGAGATAGCAAGTGGGGGAAATACCTGGTTGATCCATTGATCGTACACCGGCACCACGTTCACGGACAGCGTCGACCGTCTCTTTGGCTCTTCCAGACACGGGCTCGACTGCCCAGCATTGAGTTGGTGGATTGCCTCTGGGACTGGGTCAGACATCAAGGAAAGGGTCGTCGGGGATGAGTCTGAGTTGGGTGGACAGCGCAAGCATCAAGACTGGGCTGATATTGATGGACTGAGCATAGTAGGGTGAGGTCAATCAGGGTCCAATTATCCAATCAGGGCGCTACTTTCCCTCGCTCAGTCGGCCGTGTCAACTTGCTGTCTCTGTCTCTGTTGGCTGTCTCTACAGTGTCTGCGGTGTCTGCATTCCTGCCCTCCCGTCGTCGACGTCCTTCTTTTCATTGACAGTCTTTTTCTAACCGCTCATTGTCACACTACCACGTTCGCCATGTCCCGCTCAGTCCGTCTCCCACCACAGCAGCCCCAGCGACAACCGACCCAGACAACACGTCCTCCATTACCCACAGGCACAACGATCCGTCGTGCCAAGACCCTCACTCGCCCGGAGCGTAGTGTTGCGCCAGTCCCTCTCATAAATCCACCTGCATCAGGCTGGGTACCTGGCGGTGCGTTCGGAAGTGGTTTCGACCCATGGCGCATTTTTTCTCGCATCGTTACCTTCTGGGCTCCCTCTTTTATACTTGTCTCCCTCACAAGTCTCAAAGACAAGGGCATGATCCAGGCTTGGAGGGAGAAGATAGCCCTCTGCTTCATCATCTTGGTTCTTTGTCTCTGTGTCGCTTTTATCACCGTCGGCACTCAGAAGGTCCTGTGCCCTTCCACCTCTAGCACGACTTCCGCTCGCTATTCCGACCTCGGCACTGTCCCTGGTACTCTCGCTGTGCAGGGCGTCTTGTTCAATGTCACATCAGCCAACAGTCCACAATCCGTCAACCTCGAGCAACTCACCCTCCAACAATCCGGACAAGATATCACCCCCTACTTTACCCGTACTGCATCGCAATTCTCTGCTTGCGCAGGTCTCCATTTCCTCGTCGCAACCGACAATCCCTGTCCCAGCACCACATCCTGTCCCCTTGGCCCTCTCACTTCTGCTACGTTCGCCGGACTCGACATACAAGAGACCACCCAGCTTCTTGGCTATACCTGGAACCAGATTGCAATACTCCCCAACTACCTTGTGATCGATGGCGCCGTCCTTAACATGAATCCCTACATCCAACAACACCCCAACCCCGTCTCTACTGACATTGTCGACACCACAATTCGCACAGTTCTCTCCCTACCGAATAACACCAGTGGCAAGGACGCTACCCGCCTGTTTTACAATCACGCGGACACTCAATCTGCAGTTGCCTGCCTAACGCAAAGATACTACGCCGGAAACATAAATAAAATCACACCCGGCTGCTTCGTATCGTCGCTGTTTCTTTACACAGGCCTCATTGTCATCCTCAGTCTCGTTCTCGTGCGATTCGCGATGGCATGCGTGTTTAACTGGTTCCTTTCTGCAAGGTTAGCAGGCCCTCCCGACGACCTCAATCGCGCAGCTATCAGTCCCGCTGTCATGCCAGAAGGTGCCAACATCGCCGTAGACAACAACACAGGCATGGCGCCTTGGGCCGGTCCAGGGGGTTCCAAGAACCCCGCGCAATCCGCTGAACAATCTAGTCAAGTCATGAGCTTGGCTCAGATCGGCGCAGAACTTTTCGCAATTTGTTTGGTTACGTGCTATTCGGAGGGCGAGGATTCCATGCGCGGGACACTCGATTCACTCTCCCAAACAACATATTCCGATCACCGAAAGCTCCTTTTTGTCGTCGCCGATGGTATGATTACCGGAGCGGGAGAGAAAAGGAGCACTCCAGATATTTGCGTCAGCCTACTGGAAGCAGACCCTCGCTTCGGAAACCCTATGCCTATGAGCTACTTTTCGATCGGAACAGGAGCCAAACAAGAGAATCGCGCAATGGTATACGCGGGTCACTATAGTACGTTGCCCGACCAAAAACTGTTTACTGTCTCCTCATGAGGTTTGCTTGTACAGTTTGCGCAGGTCGCCGTACACCTACGGTGATAATCGTCAAGTGTGGAACAGAAGTTGAAGCAGCAACGGATAGGAAACCTGGCAATCGTGGCAAGCGCGACAGTCAACTCATCTTGATGAACTTCTTCTCTCGGGTCACCTATAACGATCGCATGACTCCCCTGGATTATGACCTTTTCCGAAAAATCCACGTGCTCATGGGTGTCACTCCTGACTTTTTTGAAGTGTGCTTGATGGTAAGATTATTTCATTCGAGCTCCATTTTGGCACAGAAGCTTGACGTCCAATAGGTTGACGCCGATACCAAGGTATACCCTGATTCACTCAAGTCCCTTGTGAACTGCATGCATCATGACCAAATGATCATGGGTGTTTGCGGAGAGACCCGGATAGCCAACAAACGGATATCATGGGTGACAGCGATACAAGTGTTTGAATACTTCATCTCCCACCATCTCGCGAAGGGCTTCGAGTCCGTGTTCGGCGGTGTTTCATGTCTTCCGGGCTGTTTCTCCATGTTCCGGTTGAAGGCTCGTCGATCCACTGGCGACGACTGGGTTCCCCTCATCATCAAGCCTGAAATCGTCCGCGAGTATAGCCAGAGCGAAGTCACAACACTGCATCAGAAAAACCTTCTCCTACTTGGCGAAGACCGTTTCTTAACCACCATCCTCATTCGTACATTCCCCAACCGCAAAATGATGTTCCTCCCGCAAGCTCGTTGCCGTACTGTTGTACCCGATACCTTCTCTGTTCTCTTATCTCAACGGCGGCGTTGGATCAACTCAACCATCCACAACCTCATGGAGCTTGTCCTTGTACGCGACCTCTGTGGCACATTTTGTCTCAGCATGCAGTTTGTTGTATTCATGGATCTGCTCGGCACCGTCGTGCTTCCCATTGCTATTGGGTTGACCTACATGCTCATTGTCAGCATGGCCTTGCATCCCCCGGTCACTTTCGAAGAGGCAATTCCACTGATGCTGCTGGTTTCGGTCCTCGGTCTTCCCGGCGTCTTGATTATGATCACGACGGGGAAGGTTGTTTATGTGCTCTGGATGTTGATATACCTTCTTGCCCTTCCTATCTGGAACTTTGTGTTACCTATCTATGCGTTCTGGCACTTTGACGACTTTTCATGGGGAGAGACGAGGTTGGTACTTCATCCTCATAAATGTTTTGGGGGATGAATCACTGATTACTCGTCCTAGGAAAGTGGAAGGAGAAGCAAAAGAAGAAGCTCACGGGAATGGCGGTGGTGTTTTCGATGGGTCATCCGTGCCGCTTCGTCGTTGGGAAGACTGGGAACGCTCGAGACTTCGCAAACTTAAACGTGAAGAACGAAGAAAACGGGAAATGGAGCGCCTACACCCAGGTAGATTCGTCACGGGCGAGAATGACTTGCTCAGCGTTCGAGGAGACAGTCAGTATGAAGGCTCCGATACGTATTCCCTTGCGTCTTCGGAAGAGGACCGCTGGGGCCAACAGGTCGGAGGGTACAACGAAAGCAGTGCACAATACCCATACCCTCCACCGCCTGTTGGTCTTTACAACGCACCCGGTGCTGGCGATGGAAGTATGGTGGGCGATGCTCAGTTGGAAGCGATGCTGGATGCTGGGTTTGATGACGAATCCCCAATGCCTTCACCTGCACGGACGCCTCAATCCTCCTCCCATTTCCTTGCACGCTACCAATTGTCCGATAATCCATCTCAACAGCATCTGATGGGCTATAACGAGATGTCTCGCTCAGGATCTGCCGAGAGTCCTCTGACGCCATCGACATCATCCTCGGCCGTTTACAATTATGACTACAATCGACGACCCGGTGAGGCTTACGGACCACTTGGACCATTAGATCCAGGAGAGAAATTTTAGGAACTCTTTTCTTCTTTGCATGGTTTTCGGTATCTTTGGTTGATATTCCCCCGCCACATATCCTTCTTTCTTGTTACTTGACTGTTTTCAGGGCGACCCTCGTACTGAACCATTAAAGGAACCTTTTAATTTTTAGTCGTGTTGTACAATCTTTAGGTCGATCTTCTAGGTCTTGGCCTGAATAAAGAGCTCTCTGGAAGTGAGAATGAGCGGAGGAACGACCATCTTCTGTTGTGATACATTTTATCCACGGAACAGGTTCGATTTATGCAGCTACATAACTTGTAACGTACAATATACTTGGGATGTTACTGCGCTATACTGGTTGCTCGCGCCGCCGTTTGCTGGCAAAGTAACAACAGAGGAAAAGAACCTCGTCCCCATCATCCTGCATCTCACCTCTAGGATCTGGGTCATGACCCCACTTTGTCCGACTCTCCACCACTGGAGCAACGGCAGACTCTGCGCTAATGGCGTCACTGTCGCGCACCTCCTCCCTCCTAGTTAACGTATTCGATAGCCCCTGCACACGGAAGGACTTCAAGTCAACTCTTCGTGCTATTGGTAAACGTACCTGGACAAGGCGTTGAAAGCCGCCTCTTAGACGACCACGAACTCGTGGTATAGACACATCCGATCCCTCGGCAGAGAATATTTGACGCTTTCTCGGTCTCTTCCAGATCCCCTTCACGACGACAACGGACTCTTTGGGTCCTATTCCTATTGCGGGTGCAGGATCTGTTTGAACTTCACGCGCTTCTTTGACTGGCTCTTCTTGTAGGGGTGGCGCTCTAGGTAACCCCGGGAACTGGGGTTAAGCGTCAGTGGTGGAAGAAGAGATGAGCGAGAAACGGACTTCTAGGAAGCAGCTTGATGGCGTTGGTGATGGAGGGAGTGGTATCAGAACTGGGGAGATGATTGGAGAATCTGGGGTTGCCTTTAATTCGGTGGTGGGCTGTAAACCGTGAGGAGAGTGCTGTGAGGTACGGGGATCCACTTACCAGAGGAGAAGGAGAAGGTTTGGGTATTGGATGTGGTGCGTCTGGTGAAGGTCGACGAAGTACGTCGGCATCCCAAAGCCATATGCGAAAATCACAACACCCGCTGACGAGATACCGACCATCGGAGGAAAATGCGACGCAAGAGACGTCATTGGCATGACGAAGAGGCGGACCGGCCACCTCACGGGTGTCAATGTTCCAGACTTGCATGATAATGCTAGGACCAGCGGTGGCAAGGAAGGTACTATCGGGAGATATGGCGATGGAAGTGATGATATTCGCATGGGATTTCAAGGGCTCTCCCAACTGTTCGCCGGTGACGACGTCCCAGAGGCGTATGGTACCATCGTCGGACGCTGTCACGAGGCGTTGACCGTCAGGTGTGTATGCGACGCATCTCACGTCGTTTTCGTGACCTTCCATCGGACCGACCAATATCTGGCCAATGTCTGAATCACAGATGCGGACTGTTTTGTCGTTTGCCACGCTTGCAATTTCGAGACCGTCAGGGGCATATGTGAGGGCATACAGATTGCCATTGTGTGATCTGAAGGGGCCAGCGACTAAATCACCAGTATTTGTGTCCCAGATGCGTATCGTATTATCTCCTGTGGTGGCGATTCGTCGCCCATCGGGGGAGAATATGACACACCAAAGGCCAGAAGCATGTCCTTCAATGGGGTCATACAAGAGATCGCCACTCGCCACACACCACACTCGTAACGTTCGATCCTCTGATACACTTGCAATTTTGTCACCGTCTGGTGAGACTGCGACGGAACGGACGACATCTGTGTGACCAGTGAACGGATCTCGGGTTTGTAGACCTGTTTCGACGTCCCATATTCGAACGGTGTTGTCCCACGAGGAGCTGACGATTTGACGGTTGTCAGGGAAGAAGGCGACACATCTGACGGTGTCGGTGTGGCCGACTAATGTCCGGAGCGGGCGTACGTGTTCTGGTCTGCGAAGTCGTCCAGCAGACGATAACATGGAATTTGGTGGGGGGATGTTTGTGTGGTGGACTGGGGGGGGAGATGTCAGAGGGGAGATGCTAGTTGATGGAGGACTTGCCTGGTCCTCGCTCCCTGCTACGGTTGATGTAGAGCTCTCTGTTGACGACTTGGAGGGAGGAGAGCTGGTAGTTCGTGAGGGGTCGTGTGCCCAGTGCCCACGTTCACTTTGGAGGTAAGACTGCGTCTCGTGGGATGGTGGCTGCTGTCCAGGCTGTTCTCAAGCGCTCAGGTGGTCAGTTCGCCAACCTCTGAGACTCGGAAGCAGCTCCGTCAGACTCGGAGTTGCCATCGATCGGATGGATGCAATTTCTGACGGTTCGACATTTAACAGTGCTAAATTCTGTACATTGTAACCGACGCAGACGATCGAAAACTGTCTGTCATCATTCCCAGCTCGCCTCCCCCGTCTCTGTGCCCATACTTTAGTATTCTCTCAGTGAGCTGGTATCCAGTTCCACGTCAGGGGTTACATAGCGTCGACTCTGTCTAGTGACTGCACTGTCGTTGGCATTTGACGCGCGCGCACGTAATTGCAAGCGTCAGGTCATCAGGCAACTTCGAGACGTTCTCACTTCAACAACGAGTCCGTCGTTCCCTCTCCTCAATGGGCGCAGCGACCGCTCAGCGCAAAGGCGTATGGGAGCCTCTCCCCCTCATCGTATACGGCTATGCCATCCATCCACTCTCGCCTTCCAAGCGCGATACTCGCATGTCCACCCGAAGACCCATGTCCACAATTACCGAAGTCTCCGATGGCGAAGGTGGAGGTCACAGAGACGTCGTCTCGCTCGAGGTAGGCGACGAAGTGTATGCCTTTGAAAAATACACACCTCGAGGCAAGGAGGTAGAGGGTGTCTGGTATCGTGGGTGCGTCAACTTCGCCGGCGTTCCGCGAGAACAAACGGTCGTACTGACCAACACATTCTCCAGCTACGTCGTCTGTACAGCCCGTCGTCCGCCTCCTCTATCTTGGTCCGATCCGTCTACCTCCACCAAGGTTCCCCCGAGAGCCGAAGAACCCCAACAAGTATTCATCGGAATCTTTCCTGCTTCTCATATTCATGCCCGGGACGAGTTGTCAGACGCAGAAGGTCGCCTACCAGACCTCGTCACTTCGCTGCTCCATAATACAACCTCTAACTCAACTCATCAAGCGAGCGGTCCTGCCCATGTAGCCGATTATCTAGCTCAATGGAAGCAGGAACGCGCCAACTTGGCCCAGGATCACACACCAAAGGAGCGCGACCGTGAAAAGGATCGCGAAAAAGACGCGTTGGAGGAAGAGCGCAAGTCGTTCAAGCTACCCCCGCCTCCAGACCAAGCCAAGTCATCCCGTGCCGCAGTTACAGTTTATCCTGCTAGTCTATATTCTGCAGCTCCCTCTTCAGAGGCGCTAAAACCACTTCCTCCGAGACCTTCCCTCAAGTCCGGCGATGACACGGCATCGGGCGCTATGCAGCCTATCATCGACGAGATTGCGTCTGCGCTGAGGGAATGGCATAGTCTCATGTTCCAATATCTGGCACGAAGGCAATATTCGCTCTTTCATACTGTCAAATCCCATATCGAAGCGTTGCACCTCGGTCGAAGGCAATTACTGGCCCAAACATTGTCTGCGGAGGAAACCATTGCGTTGAGAAGGGACTGTGTAGCGAGGCTCGTGACTGGGAATATAGTCCAGGATTTGGATGTCATCGTCAGGCACCCTACTTGGGGTGCACTCGTTACTGTTGATGTGGAGGGCGAGGTTGACCCACGGAGCTGGGTTAGTGCGACCAGGATGTACGCCATGCAGACTGCATTGGCATATATGAACGTACCAGCGGATCACCTCAATACCTCCAAAAATACGATCGCGCCACCGGAGCCTAATTCTCCGCTACCTACTCCAGCGCATTCTGCTTTCCCTGACATCACGCGTCCTCGCAATTCCTCTCGTCTTGTCGGGTCTCTCGCTTCGCCTTCCACCAGTGGAAGCAGCTCCAAATCATCCCCCGTCAAGTTCTATCACATATTTCTCGATCTCCGCGCTTTCGTCGCCACTTTCTGTGCACCAGGAGAAACAGCCGAGCTTTTTTTCTCCATCTATAAACACTCGGATCACCCACGATTCGTGACTGAAGAATGTTGCGTGGTGTTGAACCACAACGGCGTCCTTGCTCGAGAAGGTAGCTCGACTGTTCGTGCACGCACCCTCTTCACCGATATCGCACAGAGTGACGCCCAAGATACTCTATTCTTGGTGTGCAGGATCGTTCGCAATGGTGCGATGAAGATGACTTCCAGTATGAGCTCCGGTATACCTGGTGCAGACAACGCTGGGCGAAGACCATCAGAGTCCTCAGTTTCCATAGGAGAGGGGTCGGGGGTCGTTCGTACTCCGTCAAGCCTCAACCAAGCATTTGTGGATTCCAACTACCGCCGTCCATTCGGCTGTGCTGTCCTCGAGTTGTCACAACTGAGCAAGATGCTCGCCGAAGGTGTTGATATATCCTCAATGCGCGAACATACCATGCCCATCTACGTTCCCGCCAATGAGGCCCTATTCTCGATGCTCCATCAAGACATCATCGCAAATAACTCTAGGGAGTACGAAAAGTCTCCAAGGTACTTGTTCCATCGTGTAAGGCACGTCCAAGGCGTTCATCGTTTCACAGGGCCGAAATGCTTGCGGTTTCAGTGAAAATTTTTCATGGAGATGCTTCCACGATCATCAAAGAGAATATGTCTCTTCTTCAAGATATCCCACTCACACTTCGTCTCGGGTTCCCTGACGTCGTCTTCCCTGGCGACGTCCGCAATGAACTCTACATTAAACTCTGGTCTGGAGAATTCCTCACCCCCAGTACTCCGTCTGCGCGTCTCAGCATGGTCAACTTTGCTCGTGCTGGGCCAGCTGCTCAGAACGTTCAGGTAACTATCGAGGTTCGCGACTCCTCGGGCTCGATGGTTGAGAATGCCATCTCTCTTGGAGCTGGCGAGCCACCTGTGACACAATTTCACTCGATGGTGTTCGCCCGCAACAATCAGCCAACATATGGCGAACTTATCAAACTCCAATTGCCGCTGGGTGTGCCTGATTGGCACCTGTTCTTCACCTTTAGGAATAGGGCCGGAAACCGTGCCATGGGGCCCGAGAAACCATTCGCCTTCGCATTCCAGCCTCTGTTCCCTGGACAAGGCGCATTTTTGGAGGATGGCAGTCATTCCTTGGTGCTGTACAAAGCTGACAAACTGGGTCAGATTACACCTGATATGTATCTGTCCTCCTCGCCCTGGGTCTTGCCTGGTCAACGCCCAGATCAAATGACGGTATCCCCGGATCTTCAGAGGCTCGCCCCTCCCCTCCGCGACACCCTTATCATCCGGTCTTCGCTATGTTCCACCAAATTCACCCAGAACCCTGTATTGCTTAGCCTTCTCAAGTGGGAGCAGATCTCGGACAAGGAACTTCTCTCCACTGTACTCAGCAAGTTCACTTTCGTGGGCGAGGGTGAAATAGTCAAGTTCTTGCGCGATATCTTTGATTCGCTCTTTGGCATCCTCCTTTCACCGACAAACCAATCCGGGGAGATGGATCAGCTCGTGTTCAACGCACTCGTCACCGTACTCGGGATCGTCCAGGACAGACGGTTCAGCAATTTTCAGCCCGTTCTGGATGTATACATCGAGCAACACTTCAACTGTGCCAATGCGTCCTCCCATATCATCCGGTCGATCGACAGGTTATTGAGGAATCCCAGCGGCACCGACACAGCAACCCCTCTCAGAGCAACGCTCAAAGTATGGCACTACATTTTCAAGTTCATCACTCGCGCACGAGAGTTGCAGAAGGCGACGAACCTTGGCATGTCAGGTGGGGCAACTGCCGAGCATCTCGAAGCTACTTTCAAGAAGGATATTCGAACGCACTTGGCAGAGGTCAATCGCATGATGGCGATGACGACACCGCAGTCTATCATTGGTACCCAAACGATCGCCCTCCAGAACTTTACGTCCATATTACCTGAACTCGCCAAGGTACTTTCGACCATCGAGCTTGTCACCGTTGCGACCAACTTTGCGAACGCGATTTCCAATGCCAAGGGCAAAATCATCATCTGGCGCCTTATCATGTATTTGCAGATCGTCAAAGGGTTCTTGTTCGACGAACCCCAGTCACGAACGCTTCTCGTTCAAGCGGTGGTGCTCTGGATCAAACCTTACTTTGGTCGTTACGACGAGTTCACACAGGCCCAGTCCAGCGACTCAGAGGCGGCTAAGGATGCATCGCACGTGAGCTGGATGGAGTCGATGAGGTTGTGTGTCACTATTCTTGCTGTGATGTTGGACAAGTTGCAGCAGCAGTTGGTTTCCTCGACGGTGCTCTCGGACCGCATTCTGTTTAGACAGGAACAAGATAACGTGGAGTATCTTCTGATGTTACTACCAAGGTAAGGTTGATTGACATGCGCGAAGAGTTCTTGCTGACGATTGTCTTTAGGCTTCTGGATTCATACCGCGAATTCCAAAATCCTTTGAACCTTCGTGGTATTGAGCGCACTAAGACACCCACGACAACCACAGCTGCTGTCCCTGTAACCTTCCCCGAGTCTTATCCGTTCTCTCTCATGGCCTCATTGCCCAACGCACCCCGAGCTTCTTCCAGCGCATCTAACGCCGATGACGCCAACATTTTTAACCCTGGTTTGGGAGAGACTGCTATTGTTTTCCTCTCTCTCGTTCTGTCTGCGCCAACCAAGCATATATATAACTTCTTGGAATCGAGCTACGACATCGAAGGAAAGGACAACTTTTCTGCACTCTTAATGCAGTTCTTCAAGGTCGCAACGTCGATCCTCAGCAACGATGCATGGCCAAGCACATGGCTGAACGTGAACATTTTGGCGTACAAGGTGTTGATCAAGATGATGGACCCAGTGGCGACGCTCCTCAAACGGGTCTTCATTCCTCCTCTTTCTGCTACCTCGCAGTTCAAGTCGGAATTGTGGCGCGATGCATTCTACATGCTCTTCAAGCTTCTCTCGTCCGATCAACTAGCCATCGAGGACTTCACGGCCCAGGTGAGAGGTGAAGATCTCCTTCTGATCTCAAATCTCACTTTTTTTTTGTAGAAACGTCGTGCTGTATGGCGACTTGGCGGTGATATTCGTGGTGAAGGTGCTGATATCTTGTTGCGTTTGTGGCAGGCTCTTGCTTGGCCCGAGACTCCAGATACGGAAGCCGCGCAAGGAGTAAGTATCCAGTCGTCAGCTTACTCAGCGCAACCTGCTGACCATCTTACAGGGTTATCAAACGGTGCTCAGTCCTCTCATTGGACAGATCGTTAATCTCTGCCTTAGCCACCATGACTCGCTTCGCAACAATGCAGTCGGCATTCTATTTGGTATGATCATTTCGGATTACCAGCAATCTGGGCATTTTGAACGGATCGAGAACGAACTGGTGAAGAAGTTGGACTCGCTCTTCATGTCTCAATCAAAGGGCGATGATATCTCGCGTGCTTTCTTCATTGCGCACTTGCGGCAGTTGTTCGAGTCTGCGCAGGTGGAAGAGCAACTTCGCGAGCGGGTTTCTACCTTCTTGGATTGTGTGGATGCATTCCTCAAACTTCTATTGAGCCTTAGAAGTCTGCCTGAGGGCGAAGAATTCGCTGATGACCGCGTCATTGCTACTGTAAGGGTCTCTATAGTGTCACTGGCAACTTCTCTGATCATTCGCTAGCTACGGTTGATGAACTTTATCCGGGAGATCGGTCGGGAAGAGATGTATATCAAATATGTGCACCAGCTCGTCAACGTCAGTGAATCGTAGCTTTCTTTCTCGTTCTTCGATACTCACCCATTGAGTAAGGCTCACTTGCAATCACAAAATTACGTGGAAGCCGCCCTTACGCTCAAGTTGCACTCTGACCTCCACGAATGGGATCTCTACTCCTTCGTTCCTCCTATGGAAGAACTCGGGTTACCACAGCAATCGCAATTTCACCGCAAGGAGACTCTTTGCCTCCTTATTCTTGATTATCTAGGTTTGACCATGTTCCGCTTGGGATTATTTGGAGAATCTCACTTGTCGATTTACCACAGGGAAGGGAAAAGCCTACGAGAGCGCAATCGACATATCCAAAGAACTGGCTAAACAACACGCCGAAGTCACTTTCAACTAGTATGTTTGATGCTCTTCTCATTCTGGAAGCGTCGCTCAAAGTTGAATTGTCTAGTACCCGCCTGGCAGAGATTCTGCGACATCAAGCAACGTTGTTGGAACAGATCATCACAAATCAACGCTACTACCCTGACTACTTCCGTGTTGCATTCTATGGAGAATTCCCTGATGCAATTCGGGGAAAGCAGTTCATCGTATGTTTTGCCACATATTGCTCTTCACGCTTTAATGATCAACCTCTCTGTAGTACCGAGGCTATGAATGGGAGAAGTACACGACATTCTGCGAACGAATGCTCAACAAACATCCGGGCTCCCAGCTGCTCAGGACAGCTGGGGATCCGCCTGTCGATGTACGTTTCGGTACTGACCTGTATATACAAGTTACGGCTGTTTCTCCAGAACCCAATCGTTCCCTACCAATTTTCACCAGCCCCGATGTGCCTTTGGCTGTACGGAGCTATTATGAGCACAGGTGAGTAGTGTGCGTTTCAAGATAGCAATCGTTCCTGAATCTCCGTCCTAGTTCGGTCAATATGTTCAGCAGTACCAGGCCAATCACCAAGACTGATCGGGATGGCAATGAAGAAGTGTGGCTCGAGAAGACGAGTTACACCACTGAACAGGCTTTCCCTACTGTCCTCCGTAGGTCTGACATCACGGAATGGGAAGTCGTGGAAATCTCCCCGGTGGATCACGCATACAACGAAGTAGAACAAAAAACTCGGGAGCTGGATTTCCTCCACCTGAGATACTCGGCTCTTGCGAAGACAACCCAGATGTTCTCTACAAATGCATTGTCTATGACTTTGAACAGTGCCGTAGACCCACCCGGGGACAGTATTCCTACCTACCGGGAGGTGTTCTTCGACCCTGCCTACCTCATTCGGCATGCAGATAGAGAGGAGCAAGTGGACCGACTTCGCACTGCGATCGATGACCACGTACGTACATGCCCTCGATTCTTAAAGATAGAGTCGACGGACTAATCGCCCCATAGGTTCGTGTCATGGACAGCTGCCTTAAGCTACACGCGCAAATCTGCCCACCAGAGATGCTCCGTTTCCACCAAACACTCGAAGAGCTTTTCAGGAAGAATTTCATAGAGGAAGTTGGCCGTATCGGAGCGCAAGGTGGCTTCGACGACGTTCCCACCCAATCGTACACGCGCGTCGTGGATCAATCGTCCCTCCACGAGGGTTCATCCGTGCAGAGCCCTCTATCCTCCGCTGGTGGCCTCTCGGCTATGATACCGCCTTCAGCCACGTGGTCCCTGCCCATGTCACCCACCGGTGTCAGTATCTCTGCCGCCAAACGCACCCCGTTACAACTGCATGCTGCTCATGTCGCTCGTCATGGCATTCACGGCGTCTCCACTGGATGGCGCCAAGAAGTCATTGGAAGTGATGTAGGAACAGGATCACCTCGCAATTCTTTGATCACTGTCGGCAACGGTCCTTCTGTGGGAACGTCATCGGTGGTCACGTCCGCCGTCGGCAGTATCAAAGGTCGGTTCTCGCTATTCGGAAGCATGAAGTCAGGCCGCCGAGCATAAAATATGAGACGTCGATATCCGCCAAGGACTCGGGTTATTTGTTGTTTGCTTGTGATATTTCCCTCGATTAATGTAATATCTCAGCGTATCGGATTCCCATCTTTTTTCTTCAACTTTTGTCTCTCCTTTCAACTTTCTATGCTCGAGATTGTCAACGATATGCAACGGAATACAAATCATGATACCCGGTCAAAAGTACAGAACACAGAATAACAAAGAAGGCGACAGAGAACAGAGGTATTGCGCTAGTTACAAGGACACATAAACACCACAATCATACGAACATATGGAAGTATGGATACAGTCGGGGAGCAAGTTAGATAATAAGATAGATAGGTGATCATCGGAAAGTTAACATAGGGCCTATGCAACCTGACTTGCAAGGACCGCGCTGATATTGTGCTCTCGTAGCGTCTGGAATTCAAAAGAGTCGTACGTGTTCATCGAGTACTGCGGTGTTGCGTAAACCTCGATGCACTCGGCAGAGTCTGATTGCACGTAACCATACGTGTATATGGGTTCCGAAGGGGATAATAGCATAGGGTTGTCCGTAGGCTGGGTCGCCCAGTCACTTGGCATCTGATCTTCGACGCCAAAAGTAGAGGTATTGCTCGGTAGCGCGTTAGACAGTTCGACGGTATATGTCTGTGGCTCCAGAGAGGATGGTGGCATTCCATAGATGATGTCTGGGTCCCGGTAGTACCTCTGCATGATTTCTGAGTCAACGTAAACGGATTGCGATGATTCTTGTGGGCAATAAAGATAATCTTCCAACAACGAATCTGGACGAGACTCGGGCGGGAATGGCACGAGCTGGATGACAGGAGAGAGCTGTAATGTGTCTGAGCGTGGGTCGGGACAGCCTGGCAGCTGGGAAGAGCTCCCTCCGTACGGACTGTTGTCCAAAGAAGACGGTGCAGACGCTTCTCGAGGGAAAGCAGTGACGAGGAAAGGAGAATGGATTTCCTCCTTCATTGAAGTGGTTGTAGGGGAGTGGCAAAGGGACTGAATGAGAATGACCGTTTTAACAAAAGTGCGACCGATGTGTTGGTGGACTTACATATTTCGAGATGATTTTATCCAGTGCGTGGGGTAAGAGCTTCCAATCGAACACTTTAACGTCTTTTTCTATCTTTCGTGGCTTCGGATCTGGGAAGTCCATGATCCGCTGGAAGAAGGACTCGAATCCAGGCCTTGTCTTTGATACGGTTGTCGGCCGGAGGCCTTCTAAATTCCGTCGAATACGGTTCTTTTCGTCAACCTCGAAATCCGACTCCACCAACCGCTGAAGTAAATGGATGATGTCGACGGAGGTGACGCAGCAGGAATCCGTTTCTTCACGGTAAATGCACGAGATGACGATGTCGTCTGCATCGTATTCAGATTGTGCGATGCGTTCCGCGGAAACTATGAGCCGATTGCCATCCTGCAAGCGGGAGAATCGAACAAGCCTGCGACCGGCGAGTAACTCCGACTCTTCCCAGTCATAGCAGAAGCTGTCAAGGGACGTGATGATATCAAGAACGACGGTTTGGGTACTGTCTTCAAGTTCCAAGCCTCCCTGGCGTGCTGCACGCCTCAGCGCCGGAGTGACTGCCTGGGCAGACAGATGGGAGGTAGTGATACGTGATTGGGAACTCTGAGATGGGCTATATTCTGAATCGGAAGAAGAAGGGGATTGTGGTCGAGCGTAAGGATTTTGACGCTTGGAAGAACGTTCCATTGACTGATTGGAAACAGATCGACGACTCGACCGGGAATGCACATCGCTAGTTGCAAAGCTAAAGCTTTGGGTATACTTGGACGAGACTGGCCGAAGAGCCATCTCTCCACCGGCTGTCACGAATTATGAGGGGTTGTGCTCAACATATGGAAACCATTTCGACATGCTCACCGGCACTATTGTACACGAAATCACCAAACGTTACGGAATTCAGAATATGGTTTTCCTTGTTAACGGCTTGTATCGTAAGCGGGACGGTGGCACACGACGACTTCTGCTTCGAGAAGGAAGGTGCGTAGCCCTTGAGTTGCCAACAACCACATCCCGGGGCGTCTATCTCGCGGACTTGAGTGCTGACAGCACGACGTCCGACGACGAGACGGATGTGAACGCCCACGGGCAAATCGGCCTTGCAAGTGAAGTTGACGGAGATGGGTGTACCTTGGTCACCTGCGCCAGGCGTGTAACTTATAACCCAGAGCAAGTCCACACTCGAGCACGCAAGGTGAGTGTGTCTGCTGGATGGATCACCGGCGTTCTGGCCGGCGGGGGTCAAGGGGCCATTAAGCCAACCCGAAGCCGTCCTTGTGGGGCTGACTCGCTGAGGTGCGTGGAGGGGCATTTGTGCCAGTAGTGTGATGTGCGACATCGAGAGTTGCAGCGAGGTCGGAAGCTGACAATAAGGAGACTTTAGATATGACGAGACCTTACGTTGTGCGGTTAGATACTGACCAAACTGTCGGTACACCGAGAGGAAGAAAAAAAAATATGGGAGGGTTCTGAACGAGCAATTGACCCTAGCGTATTGTGCGAGGGGCCCGAGGAGGGAGTGGCCACAGCTGCGGAGAGGTAGAGGTGGACGAGATTTGAATTTGGGCTATAGCCACAAGCACGAGGTATTTGAAGGAGAAAAAAATGTCAAATCACGGGGGCCAATATAATTGGTGACAGGCACCACGAGTGGGGACTGGAAAGAACGGCTCGTCCGCGGAAGAGTCACTGTTGGTGAAAATCTGAAAGGGCGAGTGTTTAAATGTGCTGGAAGAATTGAGAGCCACGGCGCCGGGGCTGGCGGCGGCGGACAATCTGAGATTCGGAATATGGGCCAACATGTGGCAAGTCGTATAGATATAAAATATTGCAGAATATTATTTTTTGGACCGGGAAGGAACTTGGCGTCTCGTAGCCTCGAGATCCCTTGTGATTGCTGTTTTCGTCCCAACAAGAGCAGCAAACTCGATCGGGGTTGATCTCGAAACACTATCTCACGTTCCTTGATGAGTCCGTGTACGTTTGGCGTACGTGGGTGGTTGGCAACTTGGTATGTACCAGTTCTACGCGTAATAAAATCCATAAAGCTATATGCAGCGAGAGAGGTTTGGCATCCGAGTCTGCATCCAGGATCGTAAACCGGGATCTACGTGAGAGATCGGCGGGGAACGTACATTTCATATCGATAAGGGTGGGTGCGCCAAAGTAGGGGACACTGCATCTGACTACAAATTTGACATAAAACGAGGAAATGAAGCAGGGGAAATCGGTAGCGACGATTTGACATACTATGCCATCGCGGAGTGCCAGATAAAGGGAGTCCAGAACCATACGGGGATCCAAATCCAGAGCCGGCCACTCGCAGGACAATACAAGTTTGCTCTGATCAGACGTAATTAGCAACTTCCAGGGCGAGATCAAGAAGCTGTTCTATCTCTACTGCCAGAGTGCTTCCTGTCTTCTCCGGCACTGCTTCCCCGTCCTTTGATCCCATCATTTCCACGTGTGGTGCCATATCCGTAACTCGACTCCCTCTGCTCATCCATGGTCCTCGGGAATAGCTCATCTACCCGAACACGCTCAAGATAAGCCAGCATAAGCCCTACGACGATCTGAGGAAATATCCTGCACGATGAGTATGCGTGGTGAGATAATTTTCCACGCTGGGGTTCAGTGTCACCCTCTTTCCATCTTTGCACTCGTGTCTATATTTGACACCCATGAAAGTCCCCAAATTTAATTGGTGCAAGGGATCATACTGGATCTAGCCATACTTGACCAGGTCGATACGTCGGGGTAGGTCGAGATCTCTCATGGGTTAAGCAAGGTTAAGCGCGTTACTGATAGAAGCTTGGACGCGTTATGGGATGATGTTTGCGCCGGTCAAAGACTCGGCGCAGATGATCGATATGATAGGAAAATCGTGGCGAAACCGCCTTCTTTAGCACACCTGTGGGTACCAGAGGAACTGCCGTATTGTCTCTCAACGGCACTAGAACGTATTAGAAAATCCTTCTTATAGCACGAGGTTCTTTGCATGACATACAGGCACCATGACACCCAGTGACACCCGGGCACCCAATCGCGACATCTTAAGTTTACATTCCAGCTTAACCAAAGAAAAGGCTCAATTGTATAGGCATGTGGCGTGGCGGGCCTCCCAGTGACCGGTTGCATGATCCGTAGCGTCACCTCGAGCGGGCGTTGGGTGAGCCGGGGGTCCAGGACTAACCGCGTTGATAGCCAATTTACCACCTGTTGTATTCGATGATTGAGTTTCCCTTGGTATCCATATTCTCCCGACAGGGGGAATGTGGCCTTCTGCTGAAAGCACCCGCTGGCAACTTGTACACCGCTCCACGAACATTCCTCGGTATGAAACAAGGACGCTCTAATGAGGCGACCACCATCAGTCGAGACGCAACTACAACAAAGTCAAGTTGCTTACAATCAGAATCTGAAGCGGTATACGCGGGTGCGTTGATATCATCTTGGCGATGTGCTGAGTAAGTATTTGAAAAGCCTGGTGGTCTGATTGCTCATGTGGAAGCTTCTGCACGTCCACCGAGCGACATGATGTTGATCAGTGATAAGATGACTAACTGGAATGTCAAACATACCCTTTCCCTCGGACCGAACGCAGTGACGTTTTCCACGACTAACTGGTCCTCCAAAATTTGAAATATGAGGGATACGT
>JBBPRG010000106.1:0-22745 GCA_038092895.1 Chalciporus pseudorubinellus | reverse complement strand
GTCATCTATGTTCTTTCGCGTTCTATAGCCTTCCATTCCTCGGCTATATAAACCATGTACTTTACTCGATGTATTTTCCCAAGTTGAACCTACTCTTACTTTCCTCCCAAATACATCGATTCTTCTCCCCTGTCATTGCACTTCTAGGTCAACGTTTCCCTTGTCATTGTGCCTCAGTGCCAACACTCCTTGAACCCCTTGAAGCTTGGCAACGCAGCCAGAGCTCTTCATTCGACGACAATGCAGTCATCGTCTCCTTGAACCCTTGACCCACAGTACCTTAAAGAGTCACACGCTTGCTCAACCAGACCAAATGTAACTCAAGTACTATCAGCTTGAATTCTCCTCCGACACACTTCCTACATACAGTTGGCCCACCGAGCTTCGTTCACACCAGCCCGAACTTGAATATCTTCTCTCATGACACCCCTTTCGAATCAAAAGCCTTGCCAGTACTGCTCTCACAGTCCAGCTCTCTGTCTGTGACGTCACCCACTCTTACACCACTATCAAGCTCGCTGCTATCACTCACATGCACCCATTCCGTCTCTGGCAGTCCACTTCTCTCTGCCAGTGCAGCAGATCCTTATCCGTTGTCAAAGCGGAAGCGACTTTCTAGTTCCTCCCATCAATGGAGTCATTCACTGAGCTCATCTCACCAATGGAGTCATTCTCCGGCGGGATTTCCAAGTCGTCCAGGGGTATCTGTAGTGTGATCGACTGCATACCAGGACCGATTTGCCACTCACTTAGCACGGATTACTGCATCTTGTAATTTTCCAACTTCGTGGGTCAATAATAAAGCAGTTCAAGACTTTATCGAGGACATGCTCCCTGCTGCGATCCCCATTTCCAGCTATCAACTTGCACATAGATATATTCCTCAAGAGCTGAAGAGGTTCCAGGAGGAAGCAAAGGAGAGGAGTCGAGGATTGGATGCAACACTACAAACTGATGGCTGGACAGGGATGAACTTGCAACATCTCATTGCATTTGTGATGACGACTTCAGCTCGTAATGTAAGTATCACTTGAAAAGATGATATATGATAGTACTGATTCATGAGCGAAGGTTCATACTTTCCAGGTCCTTGACGTATCAAGTGATAAACGGACAGCTGAACATCTTAAGAATATTATTTTGGATGTCAAGAAAGCTGTCGAATCAAAGTGGAAGGTCTCTATCATTGTGATCACATCAGATGCTTCGGGGGAATCTCGTGCTGCTCGAAAGAGTCTCATAGAAGAGTTTCCATGGCTTGTAACTCCCGATTGCTATGCACATCAGGTTTGTGAACATGGATCGTAACTTGAACAGCTTACTAATATCATATTGATTTGAATCAGATCAACCTTGTTGTTGGTGACTACTTCAAGCTTGTACTGGGGGTTTTTACGACATACACAAAAAAAGCTACAGAACTTATCGCTTGGGCCCGTGGCAAGTCCCGTATCCTCGCTTTGCTTCGTGAGATTCAAAAGGGTATTTGCCTTGCAAATGGGTCAAAGATCAAAGTCCTCTCAGTCATCCGTGCAGTCATTACTCGATGGACAGCACATTACCTTGCCTTTCGACGTCTGCTTGAACTAAAGCAGGCATTCGAGATTCTGGTCAATCGTGAAAAGGAGTCATCAACCAGATCAAAGATAATTGTCGCTGGTGACTCTGCTTCTCAAAAAAAGGGTGCTGAAATGATAGAAATGATTGAGGATCCACTTTTCTGGCATACGATCTTGAGGTTCGTCAATAAATAATGTGTCAGTGATGGATATCAATAATTAAATTAATGGTTTACAGGATTGTCAAGCACATCGAGCCTCTCGCACTCGCTGCAAACATCGCACAAACAGTCCATTGTTGCCTCGATGAAATTCTGATTACCTTTGGCTTTCTGATCACTCAGTACCTTACAATGATCAAGGATACTCCATCCGTTGAAGAACGCCAAATGATCGAGTCCATTGTCAATAGCCTCGAAAAGCGCTGGAGCAAGTGTGACCAAGAAGTTTTCTATGCAGCAGTAATCTTGAATCCAATCTACAAAGCCTTGTCGTTTTCACAGCTCGAAATTTTCACAAGTGCTGGCATCTACCAGATATTATCACGGCTCTGGAGACGATTTTATCAACACGAACCTCCCCATGAACTCTTTACCGAGCTCTTTGACTATTTGAACAACACAGCGGCATACAAATCCTTGCCGAACTTCATTGCTGTGTTGAATGCTGATCCAACTGGAAAGGTAAGCTGATTGATTGATTCAGAATCCCGGTCGGGACAATTTTTGATCATATTTCACATAGCCCGAGTTTTCTGATCCGCTATTCATCTATAAAGCAATTGAATTCCCTGGACGGCCACCTACACCTCTCCGGAAGCTCGCATCTCGTGTCTTATCCATATCTGCCAACTCAGCATCTTGCGAGCAGCTTTTTAGCAATTTCGGTACTATCCTGACGAAACTCCGTTCTCGGCTTGCCCCCATACACATGCTCAATCTCGCAGAACTGCGAATGCACCTACGTGACGAATACATGCTTAAGACAAATCCACAGGAATGTCTCAGACGGAAACGGCACCTTGCATCCACCACAACGAGCGCTGAACGTGTGCCCGTTGCCATCAACCCTTCATCCACACCCACCTCTGCCAGCGAAGACACTCCTTTCAAGTTCCACCCATCAACCACCACTAGCACCTCCGAGTCCATTCCATTTGCGAGCCTGAGGACACTAGATATACCCACGCCGGCAGCTGACCAACCACCAGCCCTAGCAGATGAAGAAGGTGATGATGCCGGAATTGAGGATTCTGAGTCCTTTGAGTCAATCACTCAAAACTTACAGGAGCGAAGCCAGCTTGACGATGCAGGTGGTAACCATGATTTCACACTGCCGTTCGAAAAAAAACACCTTAGAGAGCTATTTGATTTCTCGAATATGACATGGACTGAGATTACTTCTAGGACATCATTTAAATCTCTCGATGAGGAGCTACAGCTGTACGAGTTGGTTGATATGGATGCCGAGGGGGAGGCGGATGATGCAGACATAGTCGCTGATCCTATGTTTTCACAATAACTAGGATTACACTGGCGCTCGCTTCGCTCGGATAAACACAATATCTATGCTAGGCATGAACGAGGGTAGGGGTATCTGAGGGTATGGGTAGGGGTATGGATGCTGATACCCTCAATACTCTCAAGGGTATCTCAAGGGTATCATAGGGGCTATTTGGTATAGTGGAAAAGCATTAACCAATATAAACTAGCATTATATGCATATATTACTCTAGTCACTGGCAATCTAGCATACCCTTGGGTAAACCCTTCAAGGGTATATTGAGGGTATGAGTGGGGGTATGAGTCAAAATACCCATGGGTTACCCTCGTTCATGCCTAATCTATGCGGTTTTGAAATACTGGACAGCCAATCATACACGTTACTGACTCTTGCCACATCCTGGGAACACCATCTGCCATGTTCATGGCTATGGCGCGCCATCCATGGATTTGTGGCTTTCCACGGGCACACCCGTGGCACTTCAAACTAGTGTTGCCGCAAGGTGAGGTGATCTTGAGGTGAGGTTGAGGTGAGGTGTACCTTGTCACCCAATTTGGCAGTCAAGGTATACCTTACCTCCAACCTCAGCTCGTTCGCCTTGATTGCACCATCCATGGAGGAAAGCACAGCCGCAAGTCGGACTACGAAAAAAATGAGAGGAGACTGAACTTGGATGTGCCACGAACAATTGCAAGAAAAAATGCTACAGAGTGGGGAGTTGAACACAGGTATAAAAAGTTATGAGCATTTACCATTAGTCTACAAAGACAACATTAACCTATCTCGACAGTAGAATATGAATAGCTGAACTCTAGTACACTGACAGACCAACTGCTCGGGTATATACCTCTCTGTCTTGGGGATAATTTCTGGCAGTAGCATTTTGGTAGCATTACTGATTTATTTTTGTGATCTGATCTTTGATGAACTACTCATATCCACTCGTTAAAGTAAGTCACTGTTTGGCCCATAGTCTACCGGTCAGTCGTGCTACTTTTTGGAACCCGCCGGCTCCAAGAAGCCTTACTTGTGTTCGACTCCTCATCCTGACGAATTTTTTGCGTGCTACTATTTCACAGTCCGAACTACCATTTCCGTGCCGACACCTCACTCCACCTCGTGTGGCCGTGCTACCTCACCTACCTCAGATTCCTGAGGTAAACTCCGACGTCACCTCGAGGTAACCTCAACCTCACCTTCCGGCAACACTACTTCAAACACTGCAACAAGGCAACAAACGCCCGAGGCGATGAGATCTCAAGGGAGCTCATCTAACCAAATGGGGACAGAAAACCCCAATCTTGTTGTGCAATACCTCAAAATGATGCTTTCTGTCTAGATACTGCCCAGAGAGTACCAGCTTCATAGAAATCCATTGGATACGTTCCTTTCTTCATCTTCCCACCTTCACTCACTTCGTCCGCCCATCCCCTTGCCTGTCCCAACACCACGTTGGTCTCATATGGACTCAACAGGGGCCGATCGAAAGCGTAACCCCAATCGATAGACAACCTTGGACACGAAGTCTGCACAAAAGTGGATATATGCGGATTGAACAATGCGAGCTTGGCAGGCGAAAGTTCAGAGAGCAGGATGGGCATGTAAGGTATAGGGACGCGAGAGAGTGAGAGCTGTCTCGTAATTGCTTGAAGTTGCTTGAAACTCCCCTGGCGACCGAGCGTGCCCAGAATTACACCCCATAGAGGAGGGGACTGTGCTGGGTCGGACGGCTTGGTGGCTGAGTTGGGGGTAGGGAGAGAAACGATGCTCTTGCGGGCTGACAGAACGGCCTTGTCCCTGATGCCTCGCATCTCCTCGTGGTTGTAGCGCTCTCGAGTGAATTTCTTCGAATAAGGATCATAGCGGAAAGCGGGAACCGTAGGATTGGCGATCATGATGGACTCGAGGTGAAAACGACCATCCCCGAGATATCTGTGTAGTTTTAGCCATATATGCATATCTGAAGGCCTAGAAACGTACAAGAGGGCGTCCACGTCATTGAGAGGTGGAGCTGTACACCCCAAAATTTCTCCTGGCGAGAGTGGTTTTGAACGAGGTATCATGGCGTCGTATTTACCGGTCCAGAAGATAGACTTTCCATCTAATAGCGAGCCGGCTCCTCCGTTGTCATCATACTCCGAAACAAGGTCTTCCTTGAGTTTTTGCAAGGCTGAAACAAACTGAATGGTCGAAACTAGTGCCAGTCGTGTTGGTTCTTGAGAAGACCGTGCATGTTGCTGAGCGGAGTCGTCATCCGCACTTGCGGGCCGCCCTTCGATGCGAAGGTGACGGGCTTTACCAATTTGCTGCCCGGCAGGTATCTTTGCATCGGTCTCCTCTGAGTCCAGAAGCTGTTCATGGAAGGTAGCACGGTCGCTTGGGAAATTCATCCGCACTGTCTCTGCAAGATGCGTGGAATCGATGGCTATTTCAACGAATACATACAGGGTCTTGATTCTGGTTTGGTCGATCGGCACTGTGATCACAATTTAGAGATCGCAATGATGTTATTCGTCCAGAAAGAAATCGAACCAAGACAGCTATGCCCGTAATGAACGAGCATATCGCAACCCAAGGCAGCTGCGGTGTAGTCATCGATGCAACATGCTCCGTATGTGACATCACCCATGATGACAGTCAGAGCATCGGTGAACCTGTAGAGATCGTTGCACAAATACTGAGTTGAGAAACGCATCCATGAACAGCCCTGCGACCACCTGCGCACCGCTCGATGATATCGGAGATAGCACACGCAAACATCTGCAGGCCCTCTGGCATCTGAAGTGCGACCATCGTGGCTTTGTTTTTGCGAACATGGTGTATCGTCTTGTGAATCTCAAAAGAGTAGTTAGAAGGCAACTGTTTGATGGCTAGATTCAGAAGATCGTTTGTAAGGATTTCTTCTGGGATTTGGTTCGCTATTTGGACTGCGGAGCCTGAGCCAGGTTTTGACGGCGCAGCAGACTTTGATCCCACGAAACGCTTTTTGGGCTTTGACGCGCTGCTAGATTGTTTCGTCTTTGTTTCGTCTGCCATTCGTCGAATAGTTCGGGTCGAGGATCGTCCGTGCATGTTCGGCCGGGATCCCGGCCATCGGTGACTTCCCCGGCGGTGCACGTGATGGCCCGTCCCACGGGCAGATTCGTCATAGCAAGGGGGGGGGCGAGCGGAGCGAGCCGAGGAGCTGACAAGGGGTCGCCCTGTCGGAAGCCGGAATTGCAGCCAAGGGGTCGTGAGCCGGGAGGTTCGAGCTGTGGTACGTTCTGGCTTTCCGAGGTAAATGTATTATCATTCAGCCTGTACCAGTATTCACGGACCAGTCTCGAATGTCGGGAACATAACTAATGTACACGTTAGTATCAAATGACAAGAGCACGACTACTAGTAGTAGTAATGTGCATGTCGAGATGCCGCCCAACCACACTAATATTCAGCTAAGTGCTAGTATTATCACGACGCATGAGTTTACGAGAAGGATTGTGATTTGCTGACGCACCAGAAAGCATTCACAGTGCTCTCACTTTTCCCTTGTCGGCTTGCCTCTCACTCTGAATCTCAAGATCTCCGAGTTGAACATCTGCATCGTGTGTTGCTTCCCGGGCCCTCATCGCAAATAGTGTTTCATCTGTTTCCCTAAGACTTCTTGCCTCTGTGTACACTTTACGCACGAAATCCATCTTGAAACCCTGGTTCTTTCCCATTTCTGCAAGCATGAGGTCCAAGCCCACTCGCGAGGCGATGGCCACGTCAACGGGATGGACAACTTGTTTCTCCCAGTCCTCGGCTACATGACATGGAGTAATAGACATGTCAGCATGCCATTTGAAGCACCTGGACCCGAGTCCAGATTCCTGCTCCCGAGTGGGCCTTGTGCAATGCTGTTCATGTAACCCTGAGTCATTCCGAGGGCTACTGGGAGTACTACGGTCATGCTGTGAGTTCCCAGCAGCAGCATCGTCTTCGGCTGTGAGGTCAATGACCGCTGGTACTGTATCCTCGTCTGCTGTAAGGTCAATGAAGTCCGAAAACTCTGATAATGCACACTGCGTCACAAGCTGGACCGTAACGGACTGAGGTAAATTTGACATACTGTCCATGTGAGATGACTCCATGCTGCCTTCAACGTGCGGTGGTTTACGCTGTTGTCATGAAATTCAGGGGAGAGGACTAACGACTTTAATTTCACATCAAGTAAATATTTACTTCATAGCAATACAGGGATGTTGATATAAACCTTGAGTGGAGTGTTGAGTGTCGACAACCAGCTCTGAGTCCAACAATGGCTGCCTATGAACCGAAATCAGTCTCTCTCATCCTTCGAAACTCCTCGCTTGTGCCCGTCAATGCCCGTGAGCAGTTCCAGGTTGATTGGTCGAAATCCGTGGGTGGACTGTAATGCTTGACCCTATGTTCATTCCTGACAATGTTCGTAGGTGAGCAAACATGTGCAGACATGGTCAGACTTACCGAGCCAGAAGAAAAATCCCCGCCCGACTGCCCAACTCACCTGGGAGGCGGAGATTGTAGAATACGTCAATTTTCTTTGGCAGAAAACCCGCCCGCGTTCAAAGAAAAATAACGTACCTTCAGCAATCAGCCTCGATGTTCCATTTTTCGGGCCACATTTCGTTCCGCCCGGCTACCTGCATGATCAGAAACGTTCGGGACTATATACGGTCACGCCTGATGTGCAATATCTCAAGCCAATTAACATCATTCACCCAATTTACTATCCAGATCTTGCTTGTTGTCCCCGTTGTCAATCGAGCGAGAGCGTGACATGGGAAGGTTGGACGGCCACGGGAGCACGCGAGCTACATGGCGTTTTCCAGGAGGAAGTGGCACTGGGATTACAACTTCGCTGCAGTTCGTGCAAGGTCGTTGATGGTCGAAAGGAGGCTGCGGACTCGGAAAAGACACGCAAGCAACCTCCTGTACCTGAAATTGATGAAAGTGCCTCGACATTGGCAGGCTACTGCTTCGCAACGACAAATGCAACATACTGGAAGTCATGGGAACACTGGAGGATGCCTCGTAAGTTCATGCCAACCATGACTGGAAAACTATGGTTGAAATCTTACTATATCGTAGGCGGCCTTCCGATCTTCTTTCACCGCTGTGCCTTGACGCGTGAGCTTTTTGATTTGATTGTTGAGCTCAGGCCTTCGTCGACCTCGGGTGCGATAGCTGAACAAATCAAGCGTAAGGTGAAGTCGCATCACAGAGAGGACATCATACTCACCCTGATCATAGAACTCCATCTTCTCGAATACCAGCGCCGTGCATTAGAATATCTCGAACAAGTTCAGCGTGAACAATCCAAGCCAAAGACGGTGGCTGCCTATTTCGGAAAGGGTCGCCTGCAGCTGAACACGTTTTCATCGTTCGCCAACCTGCAGTGCTACGCTGGCCATTCCATCTCTGACGAGATGGTGTCAGAAGCTTACCTGTTCTTTGTTTCGAGAACAAGGCAGCAAGAATCTGAATTCTACCTGAGGACTCTGACAGGTATAATGGTTTGGTATTTTTATCATGTGTCAAACGACTCATATTGGATTGTTTCAGCTATTTGTGGATCGCTCGACAGCACCTTCAAGGTCTCCAACAAAGCATCGATTTCGGACAACAACTGCCAACGCTCGAAGCATCTCAAAGGCGGTATTCTGAGTGTCCTCAATGAAGAGAACCAGATTATCGCTTGGGTAAGGAAATAATATCTATCTACAAAGACTATCACACTGGGACTAACTCCTTCCGTTCTGACAGCGCTTCTGTCAGTCGAAGTCAAACGCAGAGATCGTCGAGATTCTCACAGGACTGAAGCGGCGTATTGAACTCCTTGGCCAAGCGGCCCCAGAGATGATGGTCAGCGATAACTGCTGTGCTGTCCGCAATGCAGTCCTTGCTGCATTTCCGGAGGTTGACTCTGTACAGGATGTGTGGCACTTCATTGCGAGGTAAGCGACTAGCACCAATATTCACTCCACACAGTAACGGACTTCTAGGTACCTCGCAACAATCATGAATGCAAGCAAAAACCCACTCCGTAGTGCTGTGATGGCTGATATCACAAACGCGATCCTGAAGAAGCATGCCAAAGACGGAGATTCCGGAGCTGAATACTGGAATCGAATAGAACAGGAAGAACGACTTGTCACCGCATTTGAAAAATGGTCAGCAAACGGCACAGTGTGGTCAGCTGCATCACTGAAGGTAGGTATCATTATATCATTACTAGTAGAACGGACATTGTGCTAACATCTCTCTGTCCTGCAGGTTCATCAAGAACAGCTCAAACACGTCCGCAAAGGGTGTTTGGAGCGCCGTCGAGAAGATGTCCTCTCTGATGGAAGCCGTATCGAAGGCTGCCATAAGGCCTGGAACTCCCTCCAGCGTGCCCAACCAAGCGGCCTTGTCATGCTCACGGCACTCAGCCACGACTTCGTTCTCCGGCGCAACTTACGCATTGCATTCACCAGTGAGAAAGCAAGTGCATTCATGCTCTCGACACATGGCTCGCATCACCTTCACCTCACGAGTGCCATCGCACAACTCTACAATCACCTCCGTGCTCTAGAACCCGAAAATCGGCATCAAGTCCTTCCTATCCTTCCTGAGCTCCTTGCAGTGGACTCCGGCGAAATTTTCGGACTCGTCAAATCTGAATACTCATCAACGTTTGGAGGCTTGCTGAAGGAAGAGCAAACCAGCAGCGTCAACATCTCTGGTGGTCAGCTTGAACCGGACTTGGACGAAGGCAATATTGCAGAGCGTGCGCTTCATATCAGCCAAGATGTATTGTTCAACGAATGGAACATCGACCCAGCCCTCTTGGACCAGCCGGCAAGCGTGCATCGTGCTCCAGCCCCACTGGAATCAGCCCCACTCCCTTTAAGCTCGAGCTCTCTGCCAGGTCTTCAATCCACTAACTCACCTGACCCAATCCCACCTGTCAATGTCGCCCACCATTCGACCAGCCCACCACTCGTTCATCAACATGCCCGAGTCACATCTCAACAGACAGACACGGCACTCACTTCACTGAAACACAAGGTCGACGTTCTTCAAGTTGCAACATCAGACTCGCCAAATGGACCGAAACCTCATGATGATGGGCAAGCCACGCTCGACATATTTTTCAAGGTCTCATTTCAATTTCTTCCTCCCTGGACCCTGCTGACCATCATCTGAAAGGCTCCAAAGTCTCGGAGATTAGACAACACCACCAAGTCCGAGTCATCTGACTCAGGTACCTGTCTCATCGGGCCATCATCCAATGAAAATACTCCCTCCATGTCCCTTACGACGATGGCGGTGGCAGGTGGGCAGGCCGCCGCCAATGGCCAGCCAGTACCAAACCTGTCCACACGCCGGACACAGTGCGTCAGCGGCGAAACTCGCTCCCAGCAACTCTTCACGATCGCCACCGGGATCCCTCCTGAGTCCCTCGCTATCAAAGGGGAAGCAGAGTTTTATCTCTTCATGGAGCTACGAGCCGAGTACGGCTGGATCTCGTATCAAATGAACTCACGAAAGTGGGTCGAAGCCACAGCCCAGTACAACAGACGTCTCACCCTCAAGTTCGGTCCGAACGTGATCAAGAAGAATCCTCAGGCCCTTCTCCAACAACTGGGTCGCATCGAGTCTCGACTCATCGAACGCATCGTGAATGACAATTATAAGTGTAAGTCCCAGCTCCGAGTCTAAATTTTATATCTATGTTACTAGGCTGATGCTTGTCCATCCACAGCCAAGCGGAACTCGGAGACATTCTGGCGTCACCACTGCTCTGTCATTCCACTCATCAAGACGGATCCCTCAAAGGGCACGAGAAAGGTAGGTCTTCAATTACGATCATAACGCATGTTCACACGACTCACATATTCACGACAGCGCAAGGTCCCAACTTGCACACGCTGCCAAACAATCATGTATCCAGGACCCGAGAAGGCGACAATCAATCACAAGAAAGGCATCTGTGCGGACGGCGTGATGTCGAGGCCAAAAGACGACGAACCATTGCCACCATGGCCTCAACCCAAGGGCATTTTCTCGCGCGGTACTGTCTTTCACGCCAGCGCGTTCCTCAAGACAGTGAAACAGGTATATGATCAATTCGTCAGCGGAGAGCCTGCAGGAGCGGGCGAGCAAGCCTTGCTGATACTTGAGGCTCAAGCTTTCGTCAGCATGTTGCACGCCCGCACGGTCATCCTCTCCGACAACAGCAATGCTCCCGCCGCCCTCTTCAAGCTTTACCCTGGGTTCAATGTCGACGGCTCCACGCCCGACGGCCGCATCGTCGAGCAAGACGGCGTGAGCTGGCTCCGCATCAACTACCTCGAAGAGGACTCGGAGGCGAGGAAGTGAGGACTCGGAGGTGGTTTGGCAGCCAAGCAGTGTGGTGATGTTCTTCGCACTCTCATCCTTTTGTCTTTCTTTTCATTTGCCTCATCTCTCACTGACCATCATGCTCGCATGTTTTCTCTGTTTTTCCGCCGCTTTTCGAGTCTTGTATCTAGTTACTACGTTCGTTCTCGGTCGCAATCACTGTGTTTCCCATCCCCCAGGTCCCCCACCCTCCCGCGCCAACGAACGGACTCGGATCGCCACCCCATCGTCTCCGTTGTTTCGCATTCGCATTCGCATCTCGCGCCTCCTCGAGATTCCGCCTCTCTTCGGATGTCCATGGGCCCGTGGCACTGCTTTTTTTCCCGATTTCTCCCTGCACGGTGCTGTGGCGTCACAACGGTTTTCGACCTGAGCAAAAAATTCCTCGCGCCCGGGCCGTGACGGCCCATGCACAGCATCTGAGTTCCTGAGCGCCCGCGAGTACACTTAGACCGTATAAGTAGTACTACCCCCTATTGCACATGGTAGAGGCACGTGCCCTACCAAAGGTCGCTTCGGTCGATTCGGACTGTGCGTCGGAAATCGGCCGAAGCGGAGTGTGAAAAATAGGTCGATTGGTCGATTGGTCGACCAATCGACCCCTTGCTATGACGGTGCTCCCGTCCCACGTGGGAGTGCAGCCGCTGCCACCTGCAGAGACGGTTACTACGACGTCGATACGACGTAGTGTCTGACGGACAATCTACCCGTGTTCCTATCTTCTCGAGGCCCCTCCTTTCCACTCTTTCAGGGAAGTACAACACGATGGCGTCTGCAGACACGGGACAATGCGCTATGAGAGGCTCTTGTGGCTCAAATGGTTGGTTTGGCCAACAGTTACCATGTCCTTACGATGGGCCGGCAGTTGAGGTATGTCCCCGTTACTTTCTATGAGCATAAACTGACGTTTTCTATCCAGCCGGAAAACCAGCGTGCCCGTGACCTCCTCGTCTCCGTCTGTGGTGTCGAATACGCGCAAGGACCCACTTGCTGCACCTCCGACCAGGTTGAGACACTCAGAGACTCTCTAGCTCAAGCAGACCTCCTCATTTCATCCTGTCCAGCATGTCGCAATAACTTCAGGTCGTTCTTCTGTTCATTCACGTGCTCTCCCCAGCAAGACTCGTTCCTAAACATTACGGAAACACAGATATCCAGCTCTGGCCAAACTGCAGTCAAAACTGTCGACTTTTTCGTTGGAGAACAATTTGCTTCAGGTTTCTTTGACAGTTGCAAGAGTGTTCAGGTCGGGGCTACCAACGGATACGCTATGGACCTGATCGGAAATGGCGCAAAGACATACCAAGAGTTCCTTAAATTCCTAGGGGATGAGAAGGACCTTGGCAGCCCCTTCCAGATCAACTATCCTTCCACTACCCCTCCACCCTACATCCCTCTCAACCCAGTCCCAAGGAATTGCGCAGACAATGAGCTGGCCAGTCGATGCACTTGCATTGACTGTCCGGACGTTTGTCAAGCATTGCCTGAGGTCCCGATTCCGGGTCAGGAGCCAACTTGCCATGTCGGTCCACTCTTTTGCCTATCTTTCGTGCTGATACTGGCATACGCTCTCGCCGTCGCATCGTTCCTCATTGGATACGTCATGCAAGTAACGATCCGGAAGAAACGATACGATCGCTTGGCTTTGGCTCCAGATGCTGAGTCGACCACCCTTTCACCTAGGTTGCACACTCGCGGGTTGGTGGGAGCCATCTCCCTTTCCCATGATCGCGAGGACTCTTTGGGCGCACAGTCCACAGAATCCAGACCACTCGGTCGTGGAGCCACACTCATTGATCCCATGGAAGCATCTCAGCCACGCCAGTATCGCCTGAACACTGTGCTCAGGCGTGTATTCTACCGCCTCGGCATTTGGGCAGCTTCGTCGCCGTTCTTGGTGTTTGCGTTAGTGTTTACGGTCGTTGGGTTGCTGAATCTTGGCTGGAGGCAATTCTCTGTGGAGACCGATCCGGTTAGGCTATGGGTCGCCCCAGATTCGGAAAGCAAATTGCAGAAGGAATTCTTTGACAATAACTTCGGTCCATTCTACCGCGCCCAACAAATCTTCGTCACGAGCGCTCCCACCCTGTCCGCTGAAGCTCACTCCAACGTTTCTTCTATAACCGATCAACGCGGGGTTCTTTCCTACGAGCACCTTGATTACTGGCTCAGTGTTGAAAAAGATATCCGGGCTCTTCGTTCGGCTCCGCACGGTTATGGTCTGACAGACGTATGTTTCAAGCCTGCCGGACCACGCGGTGCGTGTGTCGTGCAATCCATCGGTGCATGGTTTGGGAACGACTTCAGCGATTATGACAAGTCTACGTGGGCAGACCGTGTATTACTGTGCGCACGTTCTCCTGTCGATTGTTTGCCGGACTTCCAGCAACCACTTGGACCGCAATACGTGCTGGGCGGTGTACCGGAGAGCCTGGAAGGCTCCCACTCATACCTGGACGCTAAGGCACTCGCAATCACCTACGTGATCTCGGACTCCCTGGATCCTTCCGAGCGAGCAAAGGCTATGGAATGGGAGGAGGCACTCAAGAATTATTTGCTCAATCTCAGTGACAAGATATCGTCGGAGGCTGGCATGCAGATCGCATTCTCTACTGGTGTTTCGCTCGAGGAGGAGATCAGCAAGAGTACCAACACGGACTTCAAGATCGTTGTTCTCTCGTATCTCGCGATGTTCTTCTATGTATCCTTCACGCTCGGTAGTGGGATTGCAGGGCGAGAGGAGGAAGGCGTCGTGGCTTCTTTGGCAGACTGGGCTCGGAACGTCCCCTTTCTGTTGAATCGAAGGACCGTCACATCATCTTCGAGATCGGTCAATTCATGGACTGCGCCACGCGTTCTTCCCCGTTTACCTCGAAACCTCTTCGTAAACTCCAAATTCACACTTGGTCTATTTGGCATCGGACTCGTTATCCTCTCGGTTTCCTCTTCAGTCGGCTTCTTCTCGCTCGTTGGAGTGAAAACCACCCTCATTATTGCCGAAGTTATCCCATTCCTTGTTTTAGCTGTCGGCGTCGACAATGTTTTCATCCTCGTGCATGAACTCGATCGCCAGACCTTGGTCTATGGGCCCAACGCACCGGCGGCATTGCAAGACAACAATATACCCATGCCACGTTCGCCCACTCAATCGCATCGCTCACCATTCGAGTCTACCCAGGACAGCGAGGTCGATGGTGGATCCATACCGCTTTTCCTGTCTGCGGAAGAGCGCGTTGCGCGGACCCTGGAGAAGATGGGTCCATCCATTTTACTCAGCACTGTGACTGAGACGGTCGCATTTGCGTTGGGCGCTTTGGTACCAATGCCGGCTGTGCGAAACTTTGCGTTGTACGCTGCTGGTAGCGTACTTTTGAACGCCTTCCTGCAAATTACGGTCTTCGTGAGTGCCCTCGCGATCGACTTGAAGCGGGTTGAGGTGAGTGGTAATGATTTCATTACGGTTTCAGCTACGAGATGGTTTTCTAGGCTAGCCGTGTCGATTGCTTCCCTTGCATCCGTCTGCCACCGCGCATCGCACTTCTAGATGCCCCGGCAGGGCTAGGCACCGTCGCCCGTTTCATCCGTAGGCACTATGCACCTTTCCTGCTGCAACCAGCTGTGAAGGGAATGGTTCTTCTCGCGTTTGCTGGGACATTCGTGTTATCTGTGATATCCATACAGCACATTGAGCTTGGTCTTGGTAGGTGTCACCGTCCACCTACTTCACTCCCAGTTAACAATTTCGCATTAGATCAAAGGCTCGCTTTGCCATCGGACTCGTATCTCAATGCGTACTTCGATCACTTGGATGTTTATCTCGACGTTGGTCCACCTGTATACTTCGTCTCGCAGGATGTCGATGTCACTTGGCGGAGCGGTCAACGAGAGCTCTGTGGCCGCTTCACCACCTGTGACGACTTCTCCGTTGCGAACGTCTTGGAAGCTGAGCGCAAGAGACCTGAAGCTTCCTTCATCTCGCAGCCGACTGCCTCTTGGATCGACGATTTCTTCAAGTGGCTTGATCCCGCCATGGAAACCTGTTGCCGTGTCCGCAAGGCTGACCCTTCGAAGTTCTGTACGCTTAGAGACTCCGAGAGGATGTGCCAACCCTGCTTGTACGGACAAGATCCTGCGTGGAACATTACAATGGTTGGACTCCCCCAAGGAGAAGAGTTCATGCATTATCTTAAACAATGGCTCATCTCTCCGACCAACGAGCAATGTCCCCTCGCTGGGAAAGCATCCTTCGGAACAGCTCTTGCAATTGACGAAGCAAGCACGAATGTCGTTGCCTCACATTTCCGCACATCCCACACCCCTCTGAGGTCACAGGCAGACTTCATCAACTCGTTCAAAGCCGCACATCGAATAGCGGACGAGATTTCAGAACACATCGGCTCGAAAGTTTTCCCCTACTCTCTTCACTACGTATTCTTTGATCAATACGCCCACATCATCGCTATCACCCAAGAAATCCTTGGGTTTGGACTCGCAGCAGTTTTGGTCGTGACTGCACTGCTTTTAGGTTCATGGAGGGCTGGGACTATCGTTACGGGTGTTGTTGCACTCACTGTCGTCCATGTGATGGGTGTCATGGCCGTGTGGGACATCAACCTTAACGCAATCAGTTTGGTGAACCTTGTCATTTCGCTCGGTATCGCAGTGGAATTCTGCGCTCATGTCGCAAGGGCGTACATGAGCACTGGCTCTGGTTTACCAGCGGATCATCCCTCCGACCAGAAAGAACGAAATGAACGCATGTGGGCCGCTTTGGTCGACGTTGGTCCTTCGGTAAGGCATTTATGTCGAAGGGTTATTGGTGAGCTGACGACTTGTTGGACGTCCATTCTTAGGTGCTTTCTGGAATCACTTTTACGAAGCTCATCGGAATGTCTGTCCTAGCCCTGACCCGCTCAAGGCTGTTAGAGGTGAGACTAACTCGCTCATCCATCGAGCCTGGGCGCTAAAAATGTTCTCAGATATACTACTTCCGCATGTGGGTTACTCTGATTATTTCCGGAGCGTTGCATGGCCTGGTTTTGTTGCCCGTGGTCTTGAGCATTGCGGGCGGCCCGGGCTTTGCTCAACAGGAGGCGGATGAGGAGTGGGTGTCTGATGCGATCAGGAATGATGGCGAATATGCGTGAGCAGCAATCCGCTCATCTCGTGTTCATGACGACTCATTGAATGTGTTTGCTAGACCCTTCCTTGCTGACGATTCATCAGTTGCCAGCGATTGAATTTTATGGACGGACATTGTCTTTATCTCTTGGACTGTGATCTAGATACAAGTACCACAATATAATGTCATTACGCACGCGGTTCGCATTGATACCGAAAATTTCAAGAAACTACGCGGGAGACCTGGATCTGCTATCTCTAATATCCTCCCTACTATTACTCCTTCTGCCTCGACTGGGTGTTCGGGAACGGGTCCTGCTTCTACTATACCTCGAGTACGAGGAATACGATGGAGAGCGTGAACGAGTTCGAGAACGCGAACGTGAAGGGGTTCGCGAGCGGGAGCGACTGGATCGCACAGAGTAACTCCTCGAACGACTGCGCCTTGCCCTAGCATACCCTGTCCCACCACGTTCATAACTTGGAGATCTCCGTCTCGGTGGAAGACGATCACCACGTCTGACCGGTGAACGAGAACGAGAACGAGAGGGGCGGTAGGTATCCCTCGCAGGTGGACCACGACGAGCATAACCCCCCCTCCCTCGGCGATACGTGTCTACGTAACGTGGGGGTTCGAATCCTCGCCTGCGTGGCAGTGGTGGGGAACGGGTTCGTGAACGGGAGCGAGTGCGAGAACGGGAGGGGGACCGGCGGTCTCGCCCATTGCGTGCAGGCCGGGGACGGGAGCGGGAACGAGCGCGGATGGGAAGGTCAGAGAGTTCGACCTTCAAGACGAGGCCGTCCAGTTGGCCGCTGTTCATGTGGGATACAGCCTTTTGGGCTGACGATGGATCCGCGTACTCCAACGATGCTTTGCCTCGGTTCTGGCCAGCTGAAGAGATGTTTGTGAGAGGAGGAATCGTACAACGACTCGTAAACCGTACATTTTGTGTAGAGGGGAAGTTCAATCTTGAGTATTTCACCGTAGAATCCAAATATCGTCTGAAGGTGGGTCTGGGCAACATTGCGAGAAAGACCGTTTACGAGGACGATTCTTGCGTCTTTCTTGTCGTCGGCGTTCTCCATGTCGATGTCTGCATCGTGGAGAGGCTTTGGCGAAGGTGAGCGACCTCTGTCCGACATTGTTGAACAAGTCTGCAATGAACCCAACTCAACCAGGGAAAATGTTATTGGCGTTCAACGTGACAACACGTCACACGTTGTCACCATATCATGGCACAGCCACCCCTACGGTAAACCTCTATAATTTACGCTGACTACTGCAATCTAGCCTTCTTCCTCTCCCTCTGTGGAGCAGCCCTCTCATCCTTGCGCTCATGGGTCCTCTTGATATGTCGTTTTACAAGGTCTTGTCTGACAAAGGTTTGGCCGCAGATGTCACAGCTATAAGGCCGGAATCCGCTGTGACTGGCTTCATGACGTTTGCATTCGTTTTTGCGTAAGAAGCGCAGAGGACTACGGGCAAGTGATTAACAAATATCACAATCACGATCTGAAATCGACAGACCACACGGAACAAGCAAAAGGCCTTCGCCCAATGTGAGCCCCAACGTGAACTAGGATATGGTCTCTGCGTTTGTTCCGCTGTTCGCACCCAATGATGTAACAACGGAAATCAGTTAGAAGTTCCCCACGTTCCGAAAGTTTTCCAGCAAAGTGCGAAAGCCACGCTCTGTCGATATCTCGTTCGGGGTGTCTTATTCTGAACCGTTCTGCTTTGGAAATCAGATCGCTGAGTTCGATACCGAGATGTGCATTCAGGACAGGGGGTGAGTGGACCAAGTCCGCGGCGGGCAAGCTTCGAACCGCGGGGCTATGCGGGGTGGGAGTATCGTCGGGAACCTGAGCTCGCTCGGCCACGACAAAAGGAGGTGATCCCGTCGTAGCTGGTTTTGATGCCATGCCACTTCGCGGGGAGGGTAGTCTGGGCGATAGCGAAGGCAGGAGCAAGAATCTAGTCGGAGATCTGATCAAGACAGACATGATATCCTGGATGACGCGCGGGGATGGGGTTCGCTCGATCGTGAAGTCCGCTCCGGGGTCAAGATCTTCGAGGCTGTTCGTGGTATAGTCTTCAAAAGGAGATGAGGGGCGGTCCATGCCAGAAGTTCCGCTATCGTGCGATGGCACTGCGCCAATGGTATCCAACGGATTGACGCTGGCGTGAGGTAGGGTCACGGTCCGCAACTTGTCGTACATGTTGACGTCGGGGATTAGTCCAATTGTTGTATTCGGAACGGGATCCGTATCACTGCCCGGATAAAGCTCCATACGACCATCGGGAGAGATAGGATAGACGATCTCGGGAGAAAAGCGAGACATTTGACCATACTCAGTTCTGTTGGACCCGGCCAGTGGTAACTCGACGCTGAGCGTCTTGGCTAGAATGGCAAGCAGCCCATCTTCGTCGTCAGCTTGCATTTGGGTGATGGAGTCCTCGAAATCGAAGGGTTGGTCTTGAAGCCGGATGTCCGAAGAGGCCGCGGTATCGTCTCGGGTGTAAGCGATGCCCAATCCTACGAGGGGAGACCTATACGAGGGAGGGTATCCACAAGCATTCGACTGAAAGTCATCAATATAGTCATCCCCGCCAAGGACGGGTGGATTAGCGATGGTTCTCGGCGAAAGGAACGTGGATGTGGATGTAGGAGTGTGGCGCAGCGCCAGCGTTGCGTAGATAGTCTGTGAAGGAACGTTGTGCGGATAACTCTGTGTAGGACTGCGGTGGTGCTTCATAGTTTGCTGAATTAAGAGTCTGAATTAAAAGTATATAGAGTAGTATGTTCGTGAGCGTCGTGAAGAGCCGGGCGCTGTAGATGCCTGGCGGGATAGTCTAGGATAGTCTGTCCACAGAACGAACAAGAAAGAGACGAGCCGGCGTTCAAACATATGTTGTTTGTGCCTGTTGTCCAAAGCCATCTACCGCTTTCCTCTTTCGGAAACTCTCCATTTTCGTATGTTTTCGATCCGCAACCGAGCATCCCTCTGCAGAAGATGGCTCTCAACTACGCCAGTTCAGCGGACTCGAATTACTGTTTCAAAACATTTATTGGCTGTGACAGGTGTCTCAGCAGTTGCTGTCACTGTCTACTCCCTCTTCCCCACTCGATCTCCAAATGAAACGGCCCTTCCTCTGAGCCATTCGCGTTTTACGCCAGCCACCCTGATCGAGTCAATAAACACGTCGGCCGACACGAAACTGCTAACGTTCTCATTTCCCCCAGAGCAACTCCAACAGGATAATCCAGACGCGTTTGCACCCATATGGTCCATCTTCGTCAAAGACAGCGACATTCAAGTAGAGCGTGCCTATACCCCACTCGAGGGCGTCGACCAAAATGGGCACATGAAATTCTGGATTAAAAAATATGACCATGGCGAAGTCGGCCGATGGCTGCACTCGAGACGCGTTGGCGACTCTATCGAAATCCGTGGACCTGTCAAAACCTGGTCATCCCTTTGGCAAGACGGTCACTGGGATGAAGTTGTGCTGGCACGTCGCCCAAACCCTGCTCCTCACCTATCAACTCGCTAATCCTGGTCTGCCTCTTCCTTAAAGATCTCTGGGGGAACCGGGGTTACACCGTTCTACCAACTGCTGCATAGTATCTTCAAAGCGCGAGATACCCCTTTCAATGGTCGTATCACTCTGCTTCATGGGTCTAGATCCTTGTCAGACCTTCCTCCGCCATGCCTGATGGACTTTCTCACGACGCTGTCCCAGCAACACCCCGACCGATTTCAGCTACGAATATTTGCTGAATCGATGAGCGACTCCTCAGCTCCACGTTCTTTCAATGTTGAATCTGGACGGATTGGGAGACCCGCGATACAACATGCGTTGGCACTGACCCCCAGCACAACCTGGTGGCGTAGATTTTTCCGTTCATCCACGGCTACAGCCCTTGCGCCAGAGAAGAGGGTGCTTGTCTTGGTCTGTGGCCCAGAAGCGTAAGCATTGCGCCTCTCCTCTGCCTGAAATATTTCCGACCGCTTTTCTCTAGGATGGTGAATGCAATTGCTGGGCCGTACGGTCGTAACTATTCGCAGGGTCAAGTGGGAGGCATTCTAGCAGAGCTGGGGTTACAATCTCATCAAGTTTGGAAGCTCTGAGGGAGTGAAGTATAGACACATCATAGAATATATCATTTGCTGATAATTTCCACTTGGTATGAATGACGACCAGATTGTACTACTCATTCCAGAGTACATATTTATGCTCCATGTTCGCTGAAAACGAGGATAGACTCCATTTCGATGTCCTCTCCCCACGTCATCCGACCAGGGAGGTCTTCTGGATTGTATTTTTGTGTCAGTTCGCGTAGGTTTAGGAACATGCGAGAGGTGATGATGACGTTGACGACGAGGATAACGTTGAATGGTATCTCCAATGACGAGGGCTATAAAGTGAAATGTCATATTAGAGCTCAAGCGATACACTGACCCACCAACACTATGCAGCCAAACTGCTCCAGCAATGCTGTATCCAATGCAAGTTCTGACGATACTAGATGAGTCGGACAGGTAATCGATGCATATGTTATCCCACTTACGCCACGGAGGAGCACAGAACATCCCTGAGTGTGATGGTCGAGCTCGCACCAGGTGTCCAATCACGCATGACGGCACGCATTTCTTTCCTATGTCGCAGGGCTCCCGAAAATGTCAAGGCGACCAACAAGCATTCGAACGGCAAGATGGGAATGGTGAAAGTGTAGAGGTAGTTCCGGACATTTGTCACAAAGCACATGGGCCCTCCAATGTCAACATCTCCTGAAGAGACCAGATTAGACATCACTGGCAGTGTACAGTCCATATGGGTGTCTCTCACCATCTGTTTTAGACGCAATTCCCAGCATGACTATCATTGCACACACTTCCAAACCAAAAATCAATGACAAGGCGGTTATAATCCCCTTGTGAAAGTGATTAAATGCATGGCATCGAAATTGGAGAAGACCTTTGGATTGTTAATTTTTGGTTAATAGCACAGTGATTCGCAAATGTGAAATACCTTGTGTTGTCCACACTGAAAACGCAGTCATCCATGCTTGAAATGCAATAAAATTACGACCTATCAGAAGGTAAATGAACAAAATACACGGCAGTGAGTGCGAGGTAACCTTACACCTGCTTGGCCAAAAGTGAGAAAGCCAAATTGAATTAAGGTATGAACTTGCGTCTTTCGGTGCCAAGAAACCATCCTGTCACTGAGATGATCGCATACACATGGTAAGGCTCGGACTCACGCTAGCTTTCTGTGGTATCGCGAAAAAGACACTACAGCTGGCACTTGACACGACTTGAGTTCGTGAATATTTCAAGAAATTCAGTCTTACATTAGGGTAACACCTCCCAGATATCTGTTCTAACGATACGATGACACCAACATTAGCCTCCGGTCGACAGGGACATGGCTGCTCACCAGAAGAAACAGAAACGTCCTGCGCCCAAAAGGTTGACGCTAAGCGGAGAAGCGACCAACATCTTCTTCAGCCCTACTAGGACCTATACAATCAAATGAGTACGCTTACCCACACAAGCACTACCTGCGGCTCCGTGGTTAGTGACTCGGAAAGCCGATTGGGATTATCTCTACTGCTTACCTCCCGATCAAAATTCAGAACTGTCGGATCAATGGGTGTTCAATCTGCTGTGACTAGACACGAGCTCTCTGGAAGGACCCGCACCGCAGTCATACAAGAATAAGGTCAACGCCGCAGCTGGTGTAAGGGTGGTGTCAGCTTTTCTTGAACGGATTCACTGTGACGTTCCTCAGGGTGGACCCACCCTGAATCGACTTCGTGAGATGAAGTATCTCCCCTTGAGACTCAGACTCCAGGATGAGATCAAGTGGGTGCTCTACTTGAGTGTACATGGTTTGCAGGGGCAAGCGAAACGAAGGTTAGGAGAACGGCCGAAACAATCAGTCGAGGCCCGAGGGACGCGAGAGCGCTGGGATTTATGGTGTGAGAGTGTTATGCAGAATCGTGAGTAGCGGCTCAGTGTTTGATTCGACCGGGATACTACGCAGGTTTTGTTGTTGTCTTCATGGCATACATTAATATTGTTGATCACAGCAGTTTGATCACTCAGTGTTGACATTTCAAAACACAACCAAGTATCAATTCTGGGCTCCCGTGGATCCAGTTC
>JBBPRG010000105.1:0-22814 GCA_038092895.1 Chalciporus pseudorubinellus | reverse complement strand
GTTGTTCTAGTGGCCTTTGGGACCCCAAAGGCCCTTGGGGAAGATTCTAGAACTGTCCCAGAATCATTTTACAAGATGCAAGGTGGTGTGATGCATGTGTCTGAGATAGATGCCGAGATGATTTTTTGATATCTCAGCAGTATCTCCAATGGATTCAGAGGGTTCAAACACCCCCAGGACAAATGTGAATATGATTCTAAGATGGTCCCATAAGGTGCTATGCCTCTTTCGACAGGCCTGCAAGGGGGAGAAGGTCATGCTGTTCGCTCAATCGATTTTATTGGGCTTAGCTTTTATTCCCATCATCTTCAGAGTGTTGGAGAACAATAGGAACACACTCGTCCTCATTTTTAACTAGCGTTCCTGAGGCTAGAAAAATCGATCTTTGTCCAAGGGGTAGGAGACAAGAAAGGACTACTTTCTGAGATACAATGCCAGCGATATCCAGTGTTGTTCTAGTGGCCTTTGGCACCTCAATGGCCCTTGGAAAAGATGCTAGCACCATCCTAGGATCATTTTACAATATGCAAGATAGTATGACACCCATGTCTATGATAGATATCAAGATGGTTTTCTGGCATGTTGACAACATCTCCAATGGATTCAGATGGTTTGCAAACCCCCAGAACGAATGCTAACATGATTCTGAGATTATTCAATGACATGCTATACCTCTTGTCTGAAACATGCAAGGGGGAGAAGGTGATGCCATTTGCTCATCTGATTTTACAGGGCTTAGCTGTTGTTCTCATTGTCTTCAGAGTGTTTGAAACCCATAGGAACCCACTTGCCCTCATTTTTAACTAGCATTCCTGAGGTTAGAAAAGTCAATATTCATCCAGAGGATAGGCAGCAAGGAAGGACTACTTTGTGAAATACAATGCCAGTGATATCCATAGTTGTTCTAAGTCTTTGGAACTTCTGAGGCCCTTTGAGAAAATGCTAGAACTGTCCTAGAATCATTCTGTGATATGGCCACAATATGCTCATCATTCGCAAGCATTTTGAGTTTCACTAGGTGTTTGCCCCTGGTGAATACCCTGAACACTCTGAACAGTTGGGAATATCTTGTTCACCAGGTGTTCCTAAATGATCTTGTATTCTGATGTGCTTGTCATGTGATATTCACCAGATTCACCAGGTTCTTGGAGTATTTGTCTGATGTTCCCTAGATATTCTTCAGGTGTTCTAATATGTCTTCCAGATGTTCTGATGCATTTCAATGTGTTTGCCATGTGATGTTCACCAGATGTTCAGAGTGTTCGCCAGGTGTTCGCCAGATGTTCAGAGTGTTTGCCAGGTGTTCTCTAGGTGTTTAGGTGTGTTTGAAGGTATTCAAAGGTGTTCAGAGATGTTCACCAAATATTTGAGTGTATTCCCTAGATGTTCATCAGATCTTCAGATATGTTATCATTTTGAAGAGAACATATAGTACTTAAACTCAGAAAATGTCATCCAAAATCCTCATAATCACTTTCATTCTCCTCCCCATTCTCCTCCTCCTCCTCCTTTTCCTCCTCCTCCTCCTCCTCCTCCTCCTCCTCCTCCTTCTTCTCCTCCTCCTCCTCCTCCTCATCATCATCATCATCATCCTCTCTCTCCTCTCTCTCCTCCTCCTCCCCTTTTGCACAGTCAGGAATAGAATGTCGTGCATGCATTTCGATCCCAATTAACTGTGACAAGGAAGAATTCAACTGATCTTCTTCTTCAGGAGTAAGTGCTCGTAGTTCAGCAAGCTTGAAGATTTTCACTGTCGTCTTGACTTGTTGTGGGGGCTTTCTCTTGTTCTTGGTAGCAGCACTGATGTGTTGAAGCCGTGCATGTCTCATCTTCCTCTCTGTCTCCACCTTCTTGCTGGCCAGGGCATCCAATCCACTGGATCGCCACAGAACTTCTTCAAAAACTTTTCTCGACTTCAGCTGATGGTGTGCCACCTGTTTCCCTCGAGGATTGCTCACTTTCTTGGCTTCCTTGCTCAGATGCTCTATCTTGTAGCATCTGGGATTGGTGTAGAACATAAACAAGGTCTTCTTGATCTTCCATACAAATCCTTTGGTCTTCGACGTTCCCTTTTGGCTCATGGGAAGACAGTGAAGATGTGAGAAAATGGTTTCCAGCACATCATTGAAATAGAACCTCTCTTCTTCAGTATGTTCCTCCAGCAATTTGTGATATGCTGTCAGATAGCCTGCATCGTCCCAGAAAGGCAGCCATTGCGAACTCTTCTTGAGTGCTGATTTCTCAGAAGGAAAGTATATCTCCTTTCAGCTTGAGAATGACATGGAACGTGGACCATAACGTCCATGAGCGATGTCATCCTCGGTTTCCAGGCCTGTATTGCAAGCCTCAAAGGTGATATGAAAAAGTGTCTGATCAATGCTGGAGACCGTCCAACACTTCATCACATCAGAAAGGGAGGTCAGAGCAGATGCTATTCCCTTCAAGGCTGTGTCATTCATCATCAACCATAACTGCGTGGTGAATTGACAAAAGAGACGAGCCAAAATCACTGACTGATTGTGCAGTGCAGAAGGCATGGCCCACTCCTTCATCATCAGTATGGGATTCACTGTGATGGCCTTTTTCAGCTGACTCCAGCTTGGATTGGGTCCACTGGGAAACATGACCATCTGATCAAAGCCATCCAGGATGGTAGGTCATTGAGATGCAAGAGCCTTGTCACGTTGGGCTTTTGCATTGAGACCCATCAAAGCAAGCACTCGAAAGTCATCGCTCTCCTGAATGCTATCAAGACAAGGTTGCAAGTCCAACTCCAGCTCCCACAGAAAGAACATCTTGGCTTCTTGCATGACATTGCAGTAGTCAAGGAGAGCCAATGACTCCCTGACATGAAAGTCATAGATGATCGGTGTAGAAATCATACATTGAAGCATGTGGTTGAGGATGCCTGTGAGAATGCCAAGGTTGGGAGGATTTAGTTTCTTGAGCTGGATCTGGGTTCTCTGTATTTCCTCCATTCTCCTAGAAAGGAACCCAAAACCAGACTTTGGAGGAAAGCCAAAGGACTGGTTTGGATGCCATGTATTTTTTGGCCTCAAGAAACCATTCGCTCAGCAGCAGAAACTGATGACAGGCAAGCGAACACAGATGCTCACCTGAGATACGATATTCCTCAGTAGAACTTGTGCAGCCTGTCCACTGACCCGGTATTCATCCCTGACTCCATACATTCTGTTTCTGGCTTTGCGAAGAATCTTTATGGTGCCAGAACACTCCTTGTGATAGGCAGAAGTTAGATTGTAGGCATCACTGTCTTTGCCAAAGGAGGGTATGTTGTTGTTGGGGCGGACCGCTTCATAGTAGAGATTGTAGGTATTCCTGAAAGTGACATGACTCTGAAGTGCACAGTCCTCAGGCATCTCTGCCTGAAGTGCACCATACTTGTAGAGCATGCAATGATGGTGGACAGTCCCATTGTTAAAGCCAGAGGCTGCATAGGATTCCTCCAGAGCATCAAGTCGCCACAGGCCAATCACTGGCTGGTTGGATTTGGGAGTGAAGGAGATGCTGACATCGACAAGAAGCTCTCCATTCTTGCGGTCCAGCATGTATTCCCAGTTAAGACAGGATAGATTGTGCTCGAGGGCTATTTCGGGAGAGATGTACTCGCCTCCTTGACCGTCCTTGGTCAGCAGCTTGATGCCCTTCCCCTCTACACCAAAGAAAAAAGAGCCATACATGGAGAGATCTGCCTGCTCTGAGATGAGATGCTTCATTGTTTCCTGGACCTCGAGAAATGATTGATTGGAGAGGGGAAGTTTCTTTTTAGTCTGTGAAGAACCTCTTTGTTTATATTGCCCTTCTTCCAAGGTCTGTGTCATGTAGGGTGCCCAACTTTCCATGGCTTGCTCATCAATGGCAGAAAGGAAAACCTCTTCCCAAAACAGATCTAGAACTTCTTTGGGCATCAGATTCATACGTCGTCCTGTAAGAGGGCTGCAATGAATCATTCAAGGAAAGAAGATGAAGACCCTAAGGATGTGGCCAGTGGGTGACGAGAGCTGCCCAATGATGGTGTGTGGTATAGCATTGAGGGAAAACTTCTTTGACAGCCACTCAGTATGATTTCCTAGAGCATGTTGATCTGCTTCTGATTGTGGAACGGGAATGTCAACATAGACATGATTGTGCTTCTGAATGATTCCATGCTTGCTGTTATAAATGGAAGTCATGAATACCCTGATGCTGTTCTTGCATACAAGCTTTCTGATGGTCCAGATGATGCTGTCTATGTCGATTGATATTTCTATGTTCTCTGTGAAAAAATTGATGCTATCTTGCTCTAGATCGATGCAAACATTCTTTTCTTCCCCAACATAGATGGGAAGCCAGCCTCGAACAAACATGGTGTGACCCTGAGGGCATCGTTGATTGATCCCAGTGGAATCATCTGCATAGGACAACATCTCTGCTCCACTCATGAAGATAACCTTTGAGGAAATGATGAGCTTGATCTGCCAGAAGTCGGATCATACCAGACTGGCAAGCTCACTTTGGGGTCGTCATTCATCGTGTTATCCTCTTGCTCAGAATGCATCAATTGATCCATCTTTCCTATGGTCATAATATGGTCCATGAGTCAAACTGGTTGACCAAGGTAGAACATTTGAAAAGAGTCGGTGAGAATGCGATAACCATGATCTCGCCACATGATCCAAGCAGAGGCCTGAACCATGTGTTTGAAAGGATATGTTAAGATAGAGTATACCTCAGGTTGTTAAAGCATCTCCAAGATGGGACGATCTTTATAGTCATCATAGTCATGATTGTGTGGAAGAAATCGACATCCTTTGTAGGCATCGAGGAGAACTGGTCGTGAGACTCTAGGGAAATGTGGCAGACTTCCTGAATGCCAGTCTTGAATGCTCTTGCATGAGGCTTTTGCTGCATTGGACAGTTCTTCCTGATAGTGGTCTTCTGAGCCTATCTCTTTATTGTTGATGGTTTTCCTCAGATGACGGCTGACAGCACAAGCAGGGCGATGTGCTCGATGCAAGCATGTGCCATTGAGGATCCTGTGACCTTTAATCAGAGTGAGCAAGGCCTTGATTTGATTTTGGCCATTCTTTTGAGGCTCTGAATCTTGCTCTGGATAGCCCTGATTATCCTCCTCTCCTTCCTGATCGTCCTGTTCCTCTGCATCTTCGTGGTCTTCTATGTCATCCTGATTCCTGCTGATGCTCTTCCTCAGAGATTTCCTGGCAGCCTCTTGAGCAATAAATGTCTGACATTCATGGCAGGAGTTGCTAGTGAGTGTCAGCAAATGCAGTAGTCGATTGTCCTGCTCTCTATCTCTGCCAGACTGCATTTGCAGGATAGTTTCATTGTCCAGTTCCAGATAGTCCCAGTAAGGGGGTCGTTTCACAATAAAGTGCATGTAGTTTCCAAAGCTGGTCATGCACTGCTGTCAAATGGCCCCAAGCATGTTCAGCTGTAGGATGTGACCACAAGGAATCGAAGGATGAGCTGTGAGCAATCTCAATAACATATTCCAGGTATCCTCGAGGCCCCTCTGCATGCATAGTTTGATGATGTCGCAAGCAATAGGTCCACAGTTGTAGCTATTCTGGTGCCAGTCTCTGACAATAACAAAGATGGTATCTGGATCCCCTGAATCCCAATGATGAAGATCTGCTATGATCTGCCAATGTTCTGGGCCTCTCCAGGCTCTCCAGTCTCCATTGTATTGAGGATTGCTGTCATTGATCTTTCTTCCAAAGACGTAAGTGGTATGGGCAGCGAAGTCGAAGATCACAGCAAAGAAATGGCCAGATGTAGAGTCGTGGACAAGGAATGCACTGGAATCAAGGGACAGGGCTCATTCATGGGCACATGATGAGTATACCTATATCTCTTGATCTCGCTCCGGCTGATGTGGAGATCATGTCGAATGCGAAAGAAGACAGCAAAGCAGGCTCGTAGACATCGGAAATATTGTTGTTGTCTTTCTGTGCTGGTGTGAGGTGATCCAGAATTTCATCAAAGGACAATGCAACAGAATTGGGTGATGGTAAGTCCAAAGGAGACATGTGAATCGAGGATATGGAAGTGGTCTTGGAACTCAAATAATTAACCCAATTATCAAAAGATGTCAAGTTGGCTGCTGGAAAAGAGTTTGGAAGAGGAGATGATGTTGAACGTAGCATATACTCTTAGTATAGTAAGTATTTACCATGCTATGTGTACACATATTCTAGACTCAGCTCATCTGGGTTTGAATTAACTTCTTGACTCAATACCACCACGTTCGACGCTACCAAGCAACCTCACTGCAGATAAGTATGCTGGAGTAGTTCCTCACTTGCCCTACTCTCAACAGGTTATGAGCCCTGGGCAGCTCAGCTGTGCGGTAACCCGCCGCTGACTGCTCCAGTGTTCTTGCCTTGCAAGAACGATGGTCGTCCTGTGTGACTCACACCACTGGACATCCCTTTGATGTAGTCATGCTCAAGGGACATGACCTTATGAGTCAGTTCCCATGGGGAGACTATGTCCCCCATGGCAAGGGCTCTGAGCATTCACACTGATGTGGTCTTAATCGCTCCCTTCTCCTTGCTTCTATTCATCGATTAGGATTACACTGACGGCTCATCCCTGCAGATTCATCATCATGTCTTCTTTCTCTCTCAAGGATATTGCTTGTCTCAACGGGACCAACTACAAACATTGGGCTCAGGAGATGGAGGTTTACCTCTGCTCCATTGGCGTTTGGCAAAGCGCTATGGTCCACACTCGCTCAGACAACACAGACGTTACCCTCACTGCCGCCGTCAAGCCCTGGGACGAAAATGATGACAGAGCCCAGGGTTCCATCACCCTCCATCTCGAACCCACCATCGCCAGCCGTTTCACCACTCGCACCTCCACCAAAGCTCTCTGGACATCCCTTAAGCAACAATATGAAATGCCCTCCATTTCCAGCGCCATTACCGAATTCTCCAAGATGCTAGCCATCACCATCCCTGAGGACAACCATCTGGGCCAGGCTTTTGCCCACCTTAACACATCCTTCACAGCGTTGGAGGAGCTAACCTTCAAGGTCGCCAACAACATCAAATTCATGATCATTGTCAACAAACTCCTCACCTACGCCACCAGTATTGTCCAGTCAATCAACCAAAAGTCTACCACTGGCACCGTCACCACCCCCATGGTCATCCCTCCCCTCACGGATCTGGAGACATAGGTCACCGCAGCCTGGCAGCATAAAATCACTACTCACCTGCTGAAGAATGCGTGGAAACAGCCCTAACAAGGTAACCGCTATCAAGCGGAAGAGGGAGGACTCCAAGTTTAATCAACAGCAGGATTTGTCATCGCCTAAGCAGGCTAACAACAACAACAACAACAACAACAACAACAACAACAACAACAACAACAAGCATCGTGGCAAGCACTCTGAAAAGGGGCAAGAAAAGCGCAAGGAGCATTGTATGCACGTCAACGACGCCATCAACTCTTTCACATTTGCCACCTTCCTTGACACCCCCGTTGTCACTCCTGCATCCACCTCCTTTATCTCACTAGTACCTGATCCCCGCCACCTCGCATCAACCTCCGGTGCCCAACACTATGGCCCTCCAGCCTTTCCTCATACCCTGAATGTGATATCCCTTGTGGATCGCATTGGGGTCCCTCCAACCATCGAGATGTGTAGGAGTTATGTTATACACGACTACATAAATTACATAATCACATCGCACTTCAGATTCATTTTCATACAGCACACACCTCGGTAACTGCTATTATAGTCTACTGAGGTGAGATACCCTTTTTACCTAGTTTGATTATCTTACTGACATACCTTAGTCCTACTGCGTACTACAGGTATTGTCAATACAGTAACTGCTATTACAGTCTACTGAGTCCTACTGCGTACTACAGGTTATGAGCCCTGGCCTAAAAGCCTAAGTATACAAAGTAGAAACCTCTCAAATTCTCACCAATATGTCCTACTTGAAAATGGAAGACCTTAAACTTCCTAAGCTCGACCCAGCCGGGAAAGAATGGACTTCATGGAAAAGTCGACTCCAAGTTGCACTCATGGCACAAGGCCTTGGTGGCTACTTCAATGGTACAAAATGCCAACCAACAAACCCAGCACTTGGCAGATCTCCCACATGGATACCAACCACAACGGACGAGATAGAAGCTGTTGAGCAATACGAGAAAGATTTGGAAACATGGATCAAGAAAGATGCAATGACTAGACACACCATTGCAACGACACTCCCGAACACCCTCTGGACCCGTGTAATGCACAAAAACACTGCGAAAAAATACTTCAATACCCTCACAGAGATGTTCAAGAAGTGGTCTCTGGTCGTTGGAGTTGAGCTGCAATGACAGCTAAGTGAATTGAAGTTGAAGGATGGAGGTGATGCATGAGTGCACATAAACAAGATTATCTCGCTGCACGAGGCACTTGCAATGGTCGGGAACCCTGTTTCCAAAGAAGACCTTTTCAACATCATCTTCACATTATTACCATGCTCCTATAACAATATCCTATCCTCAGTCTCGTCAACGATGAGACTCCAGAGCATGACAGTTTCATCGACTACCCTTCTTGATCTCATCATGGACAAATATGATTGACTTGTCATCCAGGACCCTGGAAAAGCCAAGGCAAAGTCAGCCGATGATGTTGCATTCAATGCAGATTCATCAAAAAAGGGCAAAGGCCGAAAACAATATACCAGGGACTGTGGAAACTGTGGTTGGACAGGTCATCGAGATAAGGATTGTTGGGAAGAAAGCGGTGGCAAAGAGGGACAGGCACCAAAGGGCTGGAAGCTGCAAGGAAAGAAGTCAAAAGACTCCAACCCAAATAACAAAGGAAAATCATCAGCGAAGGCTAACACTGCAGAGGAGATGAAGGAACCTGATGGCATATGGCTAGCATCTGTGGAGCTAGTCGACATTGTTGCCAATGAACTATCTATCCCTTCCCTCAGCTACGCAACCCTCGTGCATGATGGCACCACCTCAACGACCGAAGTTACAGAGCTATATGACAGCGGTGCTTCCCAGCACATGTCACCAGCATGCGAACGATTCGTTGGCTTCGAAACAATCCCACCTAAACCCATACGGTCAGCAGATAACCGAACATTCAATGCAATCGGAAAAGGAAGCCTCTATATTCACCTACCTTATGCTAATGGCGGGAAGAGATCGCGCATCCTCCTGAAGGATGTCCTGTATGCGCCATCCATGAAGGTCACTCTTGTTTTCATCAGCCGTCTTGCTAGCGCACTTGTTGCATCTTCAACTCATGGAAACAGCTCCTCGGTGAGGTCCCGCTTGCCAATGGCCTATATCAAATTCGCAATCAGTACCCTACACCATTTACAGGGGCTACATGGACTGAAGAGGAGCTTACCATGGATGAGCTACATGCTCGATTGTCCCATATCGGTGCAGCATCGATACTGTTACACTTGGTCTGGTCGAGCAAGCGTGGGACTCTTTAAGACAATGTGAATCAAGGGTTCAAGGAGACGATGACTGCGTTGTCGTCGAATGAAGAGCTCTGGTTGCGTTGCCAAGCTTTGAGGGATTCAAGGAGTGTTGGCACTGAGGCACAACGACAAGGAAGATGTTGACTTAGAAGTACAACGACAGGAGAGAAGGATTGATGTATTTGATAGGAAGGTAAGAGTAGCTTCAACTTGGGAAAATACATCGAGTAAAGTACACAGTTTATATAGCCAAGGAATGGAAGGCTATAGAATGTGATGGAACACAGATGACTAAGTAATGAGTCATGTGCTGAGTAATGCATAGAATACAACAGAAGGAGATGGAAGGGTTACATAAGTAACACTGCCTTGGTTGGACTCGAACCAATGACAAGGTCGTAAGTACATAGAAGAAGAAAGGAAAAAGGAGACAAGTGGACATAGATCGTAACATTACCCCCTCACTACTTTAAAACCACGTTGAAGAACCCTGAGAATTCCCAGTTGGACCACCCGGGAGAGCTGGTCATGTTGGCATTGGCGGTTTTATCATAAACATCGTTGTCTATGTCTTCATAGTCAGGGCCTGGTAGGGTAGTACGTGGATAAGGAGTAGACTTCCTAGGTCTGGGACATTGATGAGTGGTTCGTCAAACAGAATGACAGGCAAAGTTGGGGGGAGGAATTGGAAGTCCCAGGGAGGAAGACGAAGAGGATGGGGTGTTCCTCCTAGGTGGAGGGCGACGACGAAGAGGGCAGGAAGCTTGAGGGTGTCCTGGGGCCTAGCGGAGACAGGTGGGGCATTGGTAAAGCTAGCACTGGGGGTGGAAGTGCCCAAGACGGTGACATTGAAAGCAGGCGCGGGAGTATTGAGGATGACCAGGCAGGAGGGGAAGGTTCTCCTGAGTGCGGGTCCACTGGAGTTCCTCCTGTTGGAGAACGGCTTCTTCAGCAGGATTCAGTGTGGAAGAAGAGGCTGAGGGAGTGGTGGCAGAGGAGGAGGCCAAGGGAAGAAGAGCGGTATGGATAATTTTTTGTTCGATGTAATCCTGCTGGTCGTTATCCACCATCTCCTCAAGGTAACAGTCAATGTCCTCCAGGAGTTCAAGCATGCCCATCTGGTGAAGGGCGATAGCAATGTTTGAGTGAATCTCTCATTGAGTGACGCACAGGATTTGGTGCAAGAGGTCAAGTTCAGCAAGGGGAACATTGTGTGGGATGAGGATGGTGAGGCATAGGGTTTGGAGATATGCCTGATAGAGGGCGTATAGTGGGGAAGCCATGTCTAGGTGGGCCCCTATGGCAACTGCAAGGCGAGAGTCTCGAATGAGATCGTAAAGGCGGTGTTCTGAGTCCTCATCAAGGAAGTCAGGACGGAGGTGGTGTGCATAGATCGGAACATCCACAGCAGTCACAGGAGTAGGGTCAGTGAGGCGTAGAGGAGGGGGAGAGGTAGAGACGGGTTCAGGTTTGTGCATGTGCCACCCAGGAGTGGTGGCGAAGGATATGGGGACAGGGTCAAGCTCACGAGTTCCCCATCCTGGGGTGGCCCCTGTAGGGGATGGGGGAGGAAGTTCTTCAATGATGGGGGAAGGAATACGGAGTAAGTCAGGTTCAGTGAGGAAAGAAGAGGGAATGATGTGGGCAGGAGTGGATATGGTTATTTGCGAGACGAGGAGGGAGTTTGCGTTGGAGGGGAGGAACTGAGGGAGTGAAGGTTTTTATACGAGTTTAAGATTTCCTTGGCATGTTTTAATTCCTGCTCGGGTAACCATGAATCTTCTTCGGCCGAGTAACCTTTCCATCAGATGAGGTACATCCGTTGGAGCAGAGGTCCGCGATGTCATAAGATTTTTTCTATTTCATATTCTTCTTCGCCTTCTATGAGGTCAGGTGGTGGGGCCAGGAAGTTCTGTCCATGTATGTTGTTTTCGCAATAGGGTGATAAGAGAGAAGCATGGAACATGTGATGAATTTTCCATGTCTTTGGTAAGCAGAGTTGATACGTGATTGGGGATAGGACTTTAGTGATGGTAAAGGGTCCTTCTCGTTTGGGAGCAAACTTTGGGTTTGAGATAAGGCGTTTCAAGTTTCTGGCTTCAAGCCAGACTTTGTCACCTAGAGAGAAAGGAGTGAACTCTCGCTGGTTGCGTGAGATCATTACCTGGCAGGCCAGCTCATGGGCAGCCAGGGCTTCATCACGGGCTGCCGAGAGTTCTTTGAGTCGGGTTTCTATGGCTGGAATATTGGTTTCGGCAATCACGGTGGGAAGAGGACAGAGTTCGAAGCCCATCATGAGAAAGAATGGGAATTTGCTGATGACAGAATGAGGGCGATGATTGTGGGTGAATTCTGCATGGGTAATGAAGTCGGCCCAGGATCCCGGGTTATTTCTGCAGTAGATGCGAAGGTAAGTTTCAATCTCTTGGTTGACTTGTTCAGTTTCTCCATCAGATTGAGGGTGATAGGCAGTGGATAAGGAGAGGTCATATTTGAGGAGTTTTCCAAGTTCCCTTGCAAAGGTGGAGGCGAATTGAGGACCACGATCAGAGATGATTTTGTTGTAGAGTCTGAAGCGAAGGTATACTTTGTGAAAAAAGAGGGAGGTGATCCCTTCGGCGGTTACGCTTTTCTTAGTAGGGCAGTAAGCCCATGGTCGACCATGACCAAGAGAGGATCGAAGCCCATGGAAACAGGGAGGTTGGTGATGAGATCACAGGAAATTTGTTGGAAAGGTCGGGACGCGACAGATTTAATTGGAGTAAGGGGGGTGACAGTGAGATGAGTGTTTGCCTTGTTCTGTTGGCAAGTGGCACAGCCTTCCATGTACTTTCGTACATATTGGGTGAGGCCAGGCCACCAGTATTCAGCGGAGATGAGTTGATGAGTCTTCAAGTATCCAGGGTGACCAGTGCTCTCATGGTCATGGCAGTGAAGGAGGATTTTGCGTCATAGTGATTCATCAGGGGGGACATAGACATGGTTGTGGTAGGTGAGAATACCAGCATCATATTTCCAGTCAGAAAGATGAGAGCAGAAAGCAGGAGGTACTTCGCCATCAAGTGCCTGTAGTGCATTGAGGACAAGAGGGTCATTCTTGGAGGACTTGGCTAGTTTCTCAGATAAGGAGGCGTCAATGAGGCAAACAAAGAGGGATGTGGGAAGTAGAGTAACTTCGGAGTTGTCATCAGAGTCGACACAGAAATCAGGTCGACGAGATAGAGTATCAGGGGCAGCAAGTAGTTTTCCAGGAACATGGATCATTTTGAGGTTGAAGTCTGCAAGGTCAAGGAGCCATCGTGCCTGTCGGCAATTGAGGTTCTGTGGTTGTCAGAAGTAGGTGAGGTTTTTGTTGTCGGTGAATACTTGGACAGGGAAGGGGAAACCATGGAGATAGTGTCTCCAGGTCTTCAGGGCACGGATAACTGCAAGAAGTTCCTGGTCATAGATGTCGTAGTTTCGTTCAGCATCGGAGAATGATTGGAAGAGGTAGGAATAGGGGTGCCAGTCTCCGTTAGCATTGGTTTGGAGAAGGATGCCACCAGAAGATAAAACTTATATCTATGGGCACGTTACTCAAAGGCCAATGCCTGACATTGAAAACTGTGCTGAATCACATCGAATTTTATGATAAATGCACAAAGAAGACCCTCCTGTCCTTCCATTCTCATGGATGTGACACTATGTACTGGATCAGAGCTCCCACCATCAAACCACATGCCAAGACCCTCTCTATGGCCTCTGTGGACTATGATTTACTTCACCCCTGCCTCGGTCACCCTTCGCATGACATGCTAAAAGTTGCACACAAACATGTAAAGGACTTCCTGGATATTGAAATCCCAGTCCATCCTCCAATTTGTCCTGGATGTGAACTAGGCAAACAGCCTAATCAGACATTCCCTCATACTGAAACGCAGGCAACCACTCCTTTTGAATTAATACACTCCGACCTGAAGTCATTCAAGATTGAATCTTACCATAAGCATAAATATGCTGTCATCTTCTATGACGACTTCACCTCAATGTCTTGGCTTGCCCTAATCAAATGCAAACCAGACCTTGTCGAAGGTCAAACAATTTATCGTGTTTATTCGCAACCAATACAATGCTCAAATCAAAGCATGGAAATCTGACGCTGGAGGTGAATATACCTCTAAAGCATTTATGGAATACCTACGCAATGAAGGCATTCGTATACAACAGTCTGCCCCTTATGCACACCAGCAGAACAGGTGTGCGGAACGCCTAATCCGCACTTTAATGGACAAGGCACAGGCAATGTGGTTACACACTCCCCAATTCCTACTGGGAGTTTGCACTTCTGCATTCATCCCATGTGTATAACCATACCCCTATGGCCAGGTTGAACTGGAAGACACCCCATGAAATGCTCACAGGGGAACGTCCTTCCATATCTCACCTTTGAGTCTTTGGATGTGGTGCATATGTGCATCTTCCTGATGAAACTCGAAAGGGCAAACTATCGCCCAAGTCACAGTTAATGGTATATCTCAGTGTCGCAGCAGGTAGTGAACACAACTACATATTCATGTGCCCGAATAATTCTCTACACATGTCGGCACATGCCATCTTTGATGAGCATCTCTTCCCTAAGTGCTCTGGTGCATGCTCTCACAGGCCTGTAAGTCACCTACTGATGGAACATCACTGACATCCCGATAACAAATTGGATGACTCTTCTGATGATGACCAGTCTGATGCAGCTCCGCCTGCTCCTGCTCCTCAGCCTCCTAGAGTTCCTACACCCACTCCTTCACCTCCGCACACTCCACCTCCACCTCCTCCTGCTCCTCCTGTTACTCCTCCATCATATCGTCCACCTCCCTTAGGCCCCCCTCCTGCTCCTCGCCACTCTCAAAGAGAACGCAGACCCCCTACCCATCCCGGTAATGTCTATGGTGAGAATAGGCATCCTTTACGACAATTGAAGGATATAGAAAAGGAAAAGACCTGGAAGGAACTCACTGGACAAGGAGAAGGAAAAAGAAGAAAAACAGAAATAGAGACAGAGACAAGAGAAGGAGAATCCTCCTGAGATCACTGACCATACCAACCAATCCCAGATGGTATGCCTGATCCTGCCAATCCTTCGGAAGACGAGATCGAACACATAACCTGGGAAGGGGAAGACGCATTGATAACGTTTCTTTGCTCTCGTGCGTATATACCAGATGAAATGAGTAATCCAAACTATTGTGAATGAAAATACAGAGACATTCAGAAACTTCCTGCCAAGGAACAAAAACTCTGGCGTAAAGCTTGCGAAACAGAACTTGATATGCTCAAACAATGCAAAGTTTATGAGATTGTAGATTGACCAGCTGATCGAAAGATCATTAAAAATCGCTGGGTATTCGACGTCAAATCAGATGGTCGAAAATGCACTCGCCTAGTTGCCAAAGGCTTCTCACAGGTTGAAGGCATAGATTACAATCAGATCTTCTCCCTAGTTGTATGATATGAAATGGTGTGGTGCATGCTTGCCCTTTCTACACTAAAGAATTGATATCTTACTGGTCTTGATGTACGATCTGCCTATCTATATGGCAAACTGGAAGAGGAACTCTACATGGAGTTTCCTGAGGGTTTCATGCCATCCCACCTAAAAGGCAAAGTCCTAAGACTATTACGCACAATATATGGCCTAAAGCAAGCAGGTTTAACCTGGTGGCATGCACTCGATAAGTCTATGGCTGAACTTGGCTTCACAAGGCTCAAAACTGATGCCAGCCTGTTCATATACTGCAATGAATCTGATATTGTCCTTGCGATCATCTATGTAGATGACGCCCTCTTCTGTGGCCCAAACAGAGCTTTAGTAGACAAGCTTAAGGCTACATTCATGAAGAAATGGGAATGTCACGACCTCGTGGAACCAACTGAATTCCTTGAGATGAAACTATGCTATGATGGCAAAAAACTGCACGTTGATCAGTGCAAATATCTAGAGAAAGTGCTATAATGCTTCGGTATGACCAATGCCAAAGCTGCACCTACTCCACTCCCTCAGGGTTATTACCCAGAGAAGAACACAGCCCCTGTCAATTTTGAACTACGGATGTGCTTTCAGACAGTGATCGGCTCATTGTTATACCTGATGTTAGGTACCCGCCCAGACATTGCCTACTCAGTTACCCAACTAGCAAGGCAGTCAGCAAATCCTACCAAGGAGCACCTCGACAGAGCACTGTATATCTGTTGTTACTTAGTTGGCACTCAGAATTACTCCCTTGTGTTCAATGGTGCATCGGACAACGGCATTATTGCCTGTACCAACTCAGATTGGGGCCAAGACCCCATCACTAGACACTCGCAGACAGGATTTTTCTTGAAACTAGCAGATGTGCATTCCTTTGGAATTCGCACTTGCAGAGCTCTATGGCCCTCAATTTTACAGAAGCTGAGTACATGGCTTTGAGTGATTGCACATGACAGGTATCTTGGATACATCACATGTTCGCAGAACTTGGATTCAAGCTGGAAGCTATTCCAGTCTGTGGTGATAATCAAGGTTCACTTTTTATGGGTGAAAATCCAGTTACTGAAAAGCGTAACAAGCACATCCCTCTCTGGTACTTCTTTATTCGAGATGCCGTGATGAAATGGAAAGAAGTGGAACTCTTTTATATTCCTGGCACTGACAACCCAGCGGATATGTTCACCAAGAACCTCAGACATGTCAAGTTCAAGAAATTCCACTCAGAACTCGGTTTGGTATTTCATTCCAATTAGAACTTGCTGATACTTACTATCAAGTGAATGTCCTCACTTATGCTTACATGTCCCCATACACTAAGCAAGAGGGAGTGTTGAATGTAGCATATACTCTTAGTATAGTGAGTATTTACCACGCTATGTGTACACATATTCTAGACTCAGCTTGTCTGGGTTTGAATTAACTTCATGACTCAATACCACCACGTTCAACGCTACCAAGCAACCTCACTGCAGGTAAGTATGCTGGAGTAGTTCCTCACTTGCCCTACTCTCAACAGATGATCCATCTGGACTGACGCTATTGTTGGCCAGATCCTCATTCGAAGAATTAGGAAGAGAAACTGAGGTCACATTCAACTTTGGTAGTTGGCGCAGGATATCATCAATGGAAGGCAGCTGATTCATGATGAGGATTTGCAATATGCTATTCATCATACCTGAGCTCTTTATATATGCTATGCTACTATTACATATGTAATAGCCTGCATGTGTCATAGATCACATAGATCATTCTTCAAGATCAATATCACAAACCCACCAACTCAGGGTCTGATCAGGGTCTTCAAGGATCCAGCCACACATATAATACATTTATATTGGGCTCATGCAGATGGAGCTAGCGATACTTTTCTCTCCTCATTCATTGTGCAGCCCTTGCTATCACTATTGTCGCTTTTATTACATCGTCATGATAAACAAAACTGAAACTAAAGTCGACTTGGTGCCAACATTGAATAAGTTTTCTGAATATCCTTCCAGCAAAAAGTACATTGGTATGTATCCATGCTATCCACTACATGTTCACATTATTTTTATTGATATTATTTATTATCTAGTGATCAACGAAAACACGAAAGGTAGTCATAAATCATTGGTGTTGAGTGAATAATTTTCTTTTGTTTCATTCCATTGTGCAGACTCACATACATTCTACCGAAATAATCTGTGAGTGGCAGCATTTCGATGACAGGCTTCCTTTGAATGATAATCCTATTAGAGTTATGGTCAGAGCATTCAATCAGGAGCTCTGGCAGGCCAAAATAAAAGACATCAGGGTTGAGATGAAAGGATGCAAGGTATAATGATCCCAAACGTGATGATCAGAGTTCATCACTGATCGTGGATAGCCCTACAAAGTCTGGATCATGATACAATGGTTTCATTGCAAGCAGGATCTCAAGGAGGAAATGTATGTCTTTTGCAGCCTAGTATGTTATTGTCATAACCTCTCACTGACAGCTTCCATCGATATTTGGCATTCAATGAGCTTGTGCTCTCCACGGAGGTTGTCATCATAGAAGCCGCTTGCATCGAGTGTAAGCAATACTTCAATCAGTCATGGATGATATAATTGACATCATGATATGATCTTTTGAAGCTGATAAGGTGATAATTCACTTTGATGATCATGCACCACACTGTGAAATCATCGAGCCAGGAACTCTGTACTGGCGGTGGACGATGGAGCCTATACCGAACAAGAAGACACAGCATGATAAAGGGAAAAAGAAAATCAGAGTTAGTTCATATCAGATCATGGTAAGGGTAACATCGACATTAGCATGATTTATGAATTGATTCTCATCTGGCAGCTCCTGCCCACTCACAAGGTGCCAGAGGCCTTTGGAACGAAGGAGGGCCTTCATTTCCTCTGCCCAGGTGGCGTAGTTGGAGCCTGTGAGAGGCTGGATGTGATGGGAATGGTCTGCAGACATGGAATGATAGATGGATAAGAGATGAGAGTGAGGATAGTGATGAGGACGATGTAGGCAGCTGAGAACAGTGAGGGAGTAGTCGCAAACAGGCTAGATGGGTGGATGTGCTGTGAGGGAAGATGTTTTAGTAGTGGTGAAGGAAGGGTTTGGAAGGCAGGTGTGGAGATATAGGTCGATGTTGGAGGAGGATGATAGAGGGTGTTGGGAGCGATAGGCTCAACAAGAGATGATGTAAATGGTGCAAATGGATGCAATAGGATGTGTAGATGGCAATAGAACTCAGAATGAGGATGATTGGAAGGGTGGTTGTTGAGTTATGATCAGAAGAAGTGAAGATATGGGTGCACTATGGGGTTCAGAGACTCTCCAATGATACCAACAGTGATGCTCTCACCCAGCAGTCTCCAGGGGGTTTTCAAGGTTGGGAAAGACAATGGACGAACTCTTGGTATGCTAGGATGAGTGGTTGATACACAACAATGGGTGCAAAGTCGGAATATGCGGTATTGGGGCAGCTACTGATAGTGGGCTGATAAGGCTTGATCTGCTGGGCAGAAAATTTTCCTGGAGCAGTAAATGGGGGTTTTTGAGGTTGCTGAATTGATTGGTGATGTGATCAAGGTGCGATCTTGAGTCGATGATATGATATGAGGGCTAGAGCACAGGGCTCATAACCTGTTGCAGCCAAAAGCTTGCAGAAGCAGACTAGCCACTTGTTGGGTCAACTCAAGGGGCTATGGAGAGCAGGGACTAGAGTTCACAGTGAGTAACCAAAGGTTAAAGCGAAAATACAATGAGTAGATGAACCTAGAATCCACAGTGAGTAACCAAAGGTTAGCCAAAGCGGACTCTGGGGAGTTGTGTATAGTGTATACAAAGACTGATAAATAAGCTGTCAACCAGCTGTCAACTAGCAAGCCAAAGCTGTCAAAGGTGAACATAACACAAAGGTAAGGCTCTGCTTGTGCAGAGCGAAGGAAACATAAGTAAGACACAAATCAACTTGGTACTGGGGAGTAAAAAGACCTATAGAATCGATCTAGACAGGTTAGAAGTCAAGAGGAGTGCTAGTTAGCACTGTAAAGTAGTCAAGAGTTAAAAATAGCATAACCAATAGGAATTAGCATAGTGGGCAATCACCCAAAGTAACATCCTTGTGAGGCCAAAAGCATGGAGAAGATCAATGGTCTTTGCTGGAGTGCCTTGAGAATGATGGAATGTCATGATGAGTTTCACAAACTGACTGTTGTGATCAGAGCAGAACTTCTTGATCTGACAGATAATGGAGAGTATGATTTACTTCAAGCATAGCCCAATGAACAAAGAGTTGCAGCCATACATTCACTTTGGTGTACATGAGATGACAGAGGAATTTCAGGTATCACCGAAGCCTGGGCTGCTCAATTTGAGGATACATCAGGAAAACCCTCCCTTCTGATAATTGTAGATAATTCCAGGTATTTTCAGAAAATATCCAATAATTTCAAGTATTCATATTTTCACTATTTCTTACAATTGTATGCAATTTTCTAGCCCCCCTTGTTTATTATCAGAATCTCATGCTTAATTGCAATATTTTCATATAATTCTGTGCAAAAGGGCAGTGTAATTGAACAGATTAGATGCTGCCATTTGTGCTATTCTCTATTCTATTACTGCTATTCTTTCACTTTCATTTCATACAAGACAAACATATTGGTTGAAAATAAGTATATTGAAAACTGTCTACCACAGATCATGTACTATACATGTACCTAGTATACTGCTGGACAGACTTCAGATGACAATCCAACCTACTTAAGGCCAAGGAAGGTGGCCAAGGGTGGTGATGGTGTCATGCAAGGTATAGCTGTGAATGGTGATGTCAGATGAGGAAGAGATGATAAGAAAATGAGCCTACCTAAGAGTGAAAGGTGATATTGAGGAGTGAGAGATGTTGTGAGGTGGCAGTGGGCATGAATGAGCCTGATTGAATGTGAGAAAAGCAGTAGTGAACTGCAGGAGGTGGCGGTGTGCACAAGTGGCTGAGTTTGAGGTAAGAGGATGTGCTGGTGGGGGAGTGAGTGGATTAAAACCTACCTGACATGCATGAGCGAGCAGTTGCACTCATGAAAAGGTGGTGGTGGTGGGGGAGGGAGGGGAGCAGATGACCTGAGTGGTTGTCTTTGAGATGAGTGGATGTGATTGGTTAGTGAAAACTCATATTGTAAGGTAAGTGGGGCTGTTGAGCCCTTGCTAGCTTTGTTTGTTGTTTGAGTTGAGATGGGAAGTGGTGGTGGGGTAGACAGCCAGAACAGCTGTGATCAAGGTGAGCAGAGGTGGTTGTGGGTGAATTTTCATGCATCTTTCACTGCCAGCAGGGCTATTGAGCCCTCACTGGCCATGTTCAAGTCTGTGTTGAAGGTGGAAGATGATGGTGGGCACTGAACAGCTATGTTCAGGGTGAGTGAATGTGGTGGTGGTGAGTGAGAACTCACCTAGTGAGGCCAGCAGGGCTGTTGAGCCCTTGCCAGCCATGTTGTTCAAGTTCAAGTAAGGTGAGGTGAGATGGTGGTGGTGGTGGTGGAAACAGCTCAAGGAGCTATAGGGTGAGTGGGTGGGTTGGTAGGCAAGTAAGAACACTCACCTTTCATGGCCAGCAAGGCTATTGAGCCCTTGCTGGCTGTGTGTTGCTGTTGTTGAAGTGTTGAGAGGCGAAGATTCAAAGAAGTGGCACAGCAAGTTCAACATGATCATGTGGCCATCTTGCGTGTGCAGATTTTTATCAAGTCCAAACATTAGGGAAATAACACTACACTTTATTAGGAATTTCTAGACTAGACAACTACTACTGTTTGGTATACTTACATATGTTTTTTTGCTACACTTTGCTACACTTTATCATAATAGACTTTCCCACACTTGTAACTACACATTTACTATGCTTTTTTGTACACTTTCTGTACACTCAGTTACAATACTTTTTCCCACACTTGTAACTAGATATTTACTATTTTTTGTACACTTTTGCTACACTCCATCATAATAGACTCTTCCATACTTGTAAGTACACTTTTACTACACTTTTTTGTATACTTAGCTACACTCTATCCTAATAGGCTTTCCCACACTTGTAACTACACTTTTACCACACTTTCTGTACACTTTGGCTACATTCACTTACAATACACTTTGCCACACATGTAACTACACTTTGAGTATGCTTTTTTGTACACTTTAGCTACACTTAATTCCAACACACTTTTCCACACACTTTTACTATGCTTTTTTGTACACTTTAGCTACATTCTATCATAATAGGATTTCCTACACTTTTGACTACATTTTGACTACACTTTGTGTACACTTTTGTCAGTGAAGATTAGGATTAGGATTAGGATTAGGATTAGGATTAGCACTAGGATTAGCACTAGGACTAGGATTAGGATTGTTATGGCCATAACAGATTAACACTCATAGAATTAGAATTAGAATTAGCACTAGGATTAGGATTGGGATTAGGATTGGGATAAGGATTGGGATAAGGATTAGGATTAAGATTAGAACTAAGATTAAAACTAAGATTAAAACCAGAAAACTAAAGTCAAAATTAAAAGTTCAGTTTGTACAATTTATGATGATTATCATAAATTATCAAAAATGTCAACTAATATTCGAAAATATCAGATAATATGTACTATAAGACCATCATTCACATTCCAAGTTTGTGCTCCACTAGGAAAATTTCGAAGTACTGATATTCCTAGATAGATATGGTCAAACAGCAATCAGTGTAATATTGATAGACCAAGGTATATATAGCATTATCATCTATAAAGCAATATCATTGAATATGATTATAAGTGACATCTGATCAGTGAATATGATATATTCATAAGATTTATGATAATGATATTTCAATCCTTGTTATGTCTTTGTTATAATTTAATGGGCTGGTAAGTTTCATTGTTTTCATGAGCTGCCACTTTGTAAAGCAAAAATGACTCCCCAGAGACAAGCTGGGGAATCTTTTAAAGTAAATAGCATACATGTAGGGGAGTTGTCTGTGTCGTAGCATAACTTCGAGCTGTGGTAAACTCTGAAGAATTGTGCCGAGCTCATACAAGTTGTGCAAGGCTCAGAGTATATGCTAAAGTCTATAAGGAGGAAAAAGAAGTAGTATTGTGCAGGCTTGTCCAGGCAAGGGCTATGAGGTTCTAATAGAGTGAAAGAAAAGGAAGAAAAGAGAAAAGAGAAAAGAGAAAAGAGAAAAGAGAAAAGAGAAAAGAGAAAAGAGAAAAGAGAAAAGAGAAAAGAGAAAAGAGAAAAGAGAAAAGAGAAAAGAGAAAAGAGAAAAGAGAAAAGAGAAAAGGAAAGGTACATGGAGGTGGCACACCTGAGAGTGCAGTGAACTAATGATCTCTGTGCAGTAAAGCCTACTGTAGATAAGGGTGCTGACAGACGTACTTCTGCCATTCATCAGAAGACCAATGGCCAAGCACTTGGATGAGGTGGGGGACAACACCAAAGAGTGCGAGTGTGGTAGTGCTGCCAGTGTGCAAGGAGTGACCACTGAAGATAGGAGGGAACTGGGCATGGAAATGATGCATGAACCATGATCACATTGGAATATGGCTGGTCGAGGTGAGTCAGAGTTTGGAGGCATGGAAAAAGTGGTGGTTGCGAGAGTGAACATATTGCTTGAAAGACCGACAAGGAATCAACGTGAGGAGAAATGGCCTTGATGACAATGACATCGCCATGCCCAATGTGAATGGTCTTGTGAGTAGGAAACAGGAACAAGTATATATTGGCAGAGATGCAAATGGAGTGACACAGCACAAGGCTGTTGAAGGATTGAAGTTAAATGGAATTGGGCCACACAAGCTCATCA
>JBBPRG010000104.1:0-22818 GCA_038092895.1 Chalciporus pseudorubinellus | reverse complement strand
GGACGAATATGAGCGTGCGACGGTTGGAGGAGGACGGTCCGGGGGTAAAATCCCTTCTTTGGAGGAAGTCATGCAGTTTTTGCCAGAGTGGACTGTGGTGTCAAAGTCCACTTCAGGTATTTTCAACGCGGGAAGTTCTTTTTCAATCTAATGTTGGTGACGTGCACGATGTCACATATGTAGTCTCATTGTTAATGTGATTTCTTGGGGAAAACTCTATTCTAGGCTGCGTTGAAAGCGAGATTTGAAGGTGAAAAATGTGAGCCTATTCACGCAAATACGTCTGCAACATCGATGCGATTGAAAATGTATATACAATCCATCCACTCGGGATGCGAAAAGAAAGTACAGACAATGGCATGGAGTTGTTCTGGTCGCATGTTTTGGATGCAAGCCCATCTACAAATAACTCGTCAACGGACGGACCACCGTCCCGGTTAACTCTGATATTAAAATTGAATACAGACCACTCACGGTTTTAAAGGTTGGTAGCTCATAATTGACCTTCACTTCAAACATCGAGCCCAGGCTCCAGTCGACCGTTCACTTGACTCCATTCTAACTGTCGCATACAACCCACGAGTCACGGTTCCGTGCAATCAGGCACCAAGATAAGTAAACCGTCATTTTTCTGGCCATCAAGTCGCACGGTAGCAACACCCATATGCACCTTAAGAGACAACATCGCGAGTTATAGCTCATGTTACTGGACTGTCCTCGGAGGGAAGCGGACTGGGAGGAGAAGTGCACCACGCGTGATGTGATTTATTCCCGACCTGCTTGGCTGCCAGTGCATAAACTGACGCTAACAATTGGATTGGTTTCGGCACCCACCATGATGAAATTCTCTGCCCTCTGCCTTCTCATCTCTGCAATGACCTTGTGCGATGTGGTTCAGGCCATTCCGATGGCTCGAAGCCTGACGGACATGTGCTAGTACATTCTGCTTCCCACCGTTCCTGTGTCAAATGCGAACGGAGCAGTACCATGGGGCAAACCTACGATCCGATATCAAATGGAATCACGTCTTGCTCTTCATTAGAACAAGTCCAAGATGCCATCGACAAAATTGACATACAATTACTACAACTATTGTCAACGAAGTACAAAGAACACAAAGTTCAATATCAACTCACATTTCAGACATATTCCAGGATTTAGGGCAGAATATGTCGGGGAAGCCACGCGCCTCAAGATTACGGAAGCGAGCGTGAATGTCCCATCGCGAAACGAACAAATTATACAGGGAGAAATCGATAGTGCACCCGCTGTTCATCTGCCGCAAATCGTGGCGGAGGTGGTGTATAGAGCATCATCAACTCGAGTGTCCTTTTTGAGGACTGCATCGTAAGTAATCGATCGGAGTATTAGATGCTTGCTGATCGGGCACATAGTTTAACACTTACACGGGACCGAGTTGCAGAGTTGATTGATGGACGCTTCGCGTTGCACATCGCGAAGAGGGGTTACGATCGTAAAAATGCCATAGACACTGATCAATATTCAATATTCGCATGTTGTAAAAACCCACCTGTTATGGCACAATAATACATACCTTGTATAAACGAAGCCGAATTGAACCATAAACATGGCTCTAGCCATTGAACGAGTGAGAACATTACCCACTTACCACGTTTACAATATCGCGACAGGAAATGGATGTACGCACCCATACGAGCTGGGTGTTATATACTCGTGATTAGGAACGGATTTCCTGCAAAGCGCGCTTCCCAAGTACCCCAGCAGGTAGTAGTAGTAGTAGAAGTGACGTGCAGTCATCCCAAAAGTTTCCTCAACGTTTCGCTCGAATGCAATCGATTTGAGCGGCCCGGGGAGGATACTGTGCGGGCTGTAATACCGTTGGCAAACATAGTACATGATCGGATTTCTTCAATGGGTGCCCCACTTTGGTTCTGTCATGATTTGACTTTATCGGATAGGTCTTTGAGGATGAATCACCTCGATCGACGCAAAGGTGCTCGAGTGTTTCTTGTCAAACTTGAAAGCGAGCGTGGGGAAGTTTGGGAGTATGAATCGGAGATGGAGCTCCGAAAGCTGTCAATGTCGACGTCGGTCTCGCAAAGCCGACAAGCTGAACTCTGTCGCCTAACTTGAAACTTCAAGCTTCAAGCTTGATGGAACTTCTGCACCCGCTGACACGGCAGACTCGGTATGTTCAAGCTCTCTGGGTACTTGGTGTCCACTAACTCCCACCAAAGTCTGCCTATTGACCGCATATACCCCTTCCAGCGTGAGTGATCGCGTCCGCGTCTTCATGAAGTTGCAGTCGCATCTCTTGCCGAGGAACGCTCGCTGGAACGCTTGGACACCCGACGAACGTAGAGGGTGAGAGCATGTGTTTACTCTCATCTATTTTTCTGTGTTGATAGGAAAGCCAATTATTTCTAGCGTCGATCTCACTCGTTGGCGTGTCAACCTGCACAAAAGACTCTATTCTAGCACTAGCAAGGACGTCCTCGTTCATATTTCCAAGTCGAATGTATACCGATTCGGTGATTCCAACGTCGCTGCACCCGTCTTTCGTGACGTCGACTGGACTGTGAAAGATGGTGAAAATTGGGCTGTCATTGGGAGTGGGTCCAATCAGAAGACTGCCTTGCTGCAGGTATCGTATCATAAGAGATAGACCTCGAGGAGCGGCTTTGATGATGATCTGTTGCAGACGCTCCGCGGGCACATGAGGATTGCTCCCCCATCACCACTTCCCGGTGGACTCTTTCCTTTCCTATCCGATCCACCTCGCGATTCGCACACCGCAATTTCTCTGGTGTCTTTCGCGCATAGACCTAGCACAGCAGGCAGCGCTTTCTACGACTACACTGCACGGTACGGTGCAGTCAGAGAAGAAGACCGCATTACTCTCAGGGAGAGCATGTTTGGAGAGTACGATTTCCTCAATCTCCGACCCAAAGGACCAGTGTCAAAAACGCCTGAAGAACTTGCTGCCGAGAAAGTGAAAAAAGATATCTTTGATGATCTCACCGCTAGATTGGGTTTATCGTCACTGTTGGACTTACCACTGGTGGCATTGTCCAATGGGCAGACGCGCCGAGCGCGCATTGTGAAAGCGATACTCTCCCAGCCAGAGCTTTTATTACTCGACGAGCCCCTAAGTCCGTCGTCCGTGTTTGAGTAGCTGCCGTCAGGCTGATATGGACTTTGCAGCGGGTCTCGACGTCAACAACAGGCCAACTTTGCTCTCCGTTCTTCGTTCCCTTCATGAAGCACGCCATCCAAGAATCATCATCGGTCTTAGAATGCAGGACCCAGTTCCAGACTGGATAACGCATCTTGCGTTGGTTTCGGATGGCATGGTGCTTACCGGATCAAGGGACGAAATCCTTGCAGAGCACGAGATCCGCAAGGCACAGGAAAGCAGGGCCTCTTTGATAACCTCCACGACGTCAGCGAACCAAGCCAATAACTACGGAAAGCCTGTCGCCGTTTTGAAGGACGTCCATGTTTCCTATGGCCAACGTCAGGTAGAACCTGTCATATCCCCTCTAGTACTTGCCTCACTTGATCCGATAGGTCCTAAAATCAATAAACTGGACCATCCGCGAAGGCCAACGATGGCACCTTCAAGGATCAAACGGTAATAATCCCATTGATGATCGATGGCAGTCCTATCCTTATTAACTACCCCATTCCCAGGATCCGGTAAAACGACTCTTCTCTCCATGATCACAGGCGATCACCCACAGTCATACACCCAACGAGGAGAATCCTATCTCGAGCTCTTCTCCCGTCCTCGTCAGCACATCTCCACTCCCAACCTCCAATCCCTTATTGGCGTCGTCTCCCCAGAGTTGGCCAATGCATACCCAAGGCGAGCCAAAACCACTGTTTGGCAAGTCATTGGCACAGGGTTCGACGGTGGATTCGTTCCCGGTGGCAAAAATGGCGTCGGTATTGGACTAGAGGGCGAACTACCAGATGGTGTTCGAGAATGGCGCGTCTCGCGTGTTCGTGAGGTTCTCTCTGGACTTGGCCCCAGTAACTGGGTTGCTAAGGAACGAGCGACACGGTCAAGCAGCAGTGAGCTCTCAGAGATTGATGAGGTGTTCTCGAAACGCGATTTCGTAGACTTGTCCCCTGGCGAACAGAGCGTCGTCTTACTCATGCGCGCACTGGTCAGTCGACCTCAACTCGTACTCCTGGATGAGGTGTGGGCTGGAATGGACGATGGTATGGTGCGTGCTGCGAGACGTTACCTTCGCGAAGGCGGCATTGGGCATGATCAGGCAGTTGTTGTGATCAGTCATTGGGAAGAGGAAGTCCCATGGGCGACGGCAGACGGTCTGCGGAAGTTTAGGCTGGACGATGGTCTTGGGACAGAGCCGTAAATAAAAACAGAGTGAGCATTTTGTAACGGCATGGTTATAACAGAATATTTTCGGAAACAATTATCCTGATGGAATCGAGGCATACGACGGACAGCAAAGCGATGATCAACTGGATGAGAACTTGGGTATGTGTACACAAATATACCACCCGAGGTAATAGTACAGACACGATGCAACACGGATTCATAGACGAGAGACACAAACAGAGACCATTTACCAAGGCATTTCCTCGACGGTGCCCCAACCGCTGGTGGACGACTTCGCGGTGCCCGTACCCCAGTTCGTAGTAGACGATTTGCCACCTTTGGAACGGCCGCGGTTAGAAGAGATGGTAGAGAATCCATCCGTATCGCCGCCAGCCATTTCGTTCTCTACCTGGTCTGCCCAGCTAGAGGAGGCTTTCGTCTGCACTGGCTTCTTCTGTGCCTGTGCCTGAGCTTGGGGCTTGCCACCACCTCCAAGACGATTAGCCTTCACGGGAGGCGCGGCAGAAGTCGACCAAGGATCGAAACTGTTCTCGGATACGTCCCAACTAGCGTTAGACGCGCCGTCAGAGGTAACGTTGGCCATAACAACTGCAGCATTCGGTTCATCGTCATCGTCAGAGTCCGATCCATCTGAAGAAGCCGCCTTCCCCCCTTCTCGTTTCTCGATCGCGTCAGCAGAAACAATGGCACGAGGAGCCCCGCGCCAGTTCGTCTTGACTGGTGCACCAGGACCGCGAAAGGCGTTGGGTTGTGGCGTCGTCTTCTCGCGCAAATCGCTCTCTTTGGTAGATTTGGCGGCACCCCGACCTTTACCACGGGCACCCCTCTTGCCCTTGTTCGCGACAGCATTCTTCCTCTCTTCCTCCCTCTTGGCGAGACGAAGCTGTTTAGCGTACTCGGCGCATATACCCTTCTTGCAAATCAATCCGTGAGCGGTACACAGGATCGGCTTCTCAATTTCTTGTTTCTTTCTCCATTCCGACTCTGCATCGACCTCCGCATTGTCCCAGCGCTCTTCAGTACCCTCCCCCGTATCGGCACCCGTCGGGGCGTCCCAACCAACAGGCGCGATAGCGTCGAGTTCGACGAGGTCTCCTTCGTCCATTTCTTGGAGTCCGAGCCCATGGAACTCTTCTTCCATGCTTTCCGAGAAGTTGATGTGGACTTTGTATGGATCGTCACTCTCGGTGGCTGTGGTGAGATCGGGGCCCGATTCAGATTCGGGACTGGAAGTAGAGGCACCATTCGAGCCCCAGCTGGCGGCACTGAAGTTGGCGGAACGATCAGGAACGCGCTGCGCACCGCTGTTCGTGGGCATGGAGGCCCCGCTCGGGAGGGTAAGGCCAGATGGATGGGCTGGGCGTGTCCATGCATTGAGCCGACCCGGAAGGCCGGGTGGTGCTGTAAGGGGTGCTGACGATATCTCGCACGATGCTGGGGTGTTCCACCCGGAGACAGATTCCGCATCGTCCCAGTTCCCCGCAACTGGGAGAGGCGAGATCTTAGGTCGTTGATTGGTTCCCGTGTTTTTCCCTGGCGAGAGCATGTTCTTATGACACGCCTGTTACCAAGAAGAAAGAAAGTGCTCGACTTACAGACGTTGCTCGACTTCACGACAACGGGTCCACCCCCGACAGCTGGCACCTTGATGCCAGCGGGTGTTTCGATTGTCTTCTTCACGCTTCCGTTCGCTGTAGGGTTCGGCTTAGCTGAGGTCGCTTGGACCTTTGGTACACCTTTGCCCGTTGATTTTGCTGGCATTGTGGCAGGGGCAGCTGGCATTCCTCCTTCCTTGCTCTGAATCCACTGGGCAGATCCAACGACTGTCAAGGATGTGGCGTGTCAGATACTCGCCACGACAAAGACGGTCGCTTACTGACCAGGCTGGGGAGCAGCGATAACCTCAGGAGGTACTAACTTCACGGCGCCTGGAAGTGGCCTACACAAGGAGTGGTTTGTCCGATCCTCGACAGGCACCTCGCAAAAGTGAGTCGCGGGATAGGGGGATTTGATGCACCTGGGTATCCAATCATCAACAAAAATGGCAGCAGTAATTATCGAAACGGAATGCGAGGCCTCACCCGTTCTTCCGAGACCATCCTTTGAACCACGCATCTTCCACGTCAATTCGCTTCCAACCTAAGGGTGAATGTAAGCACAACAGTACGAGTTCGCATACGCCTATTTCATGCGGGACCCACCGTTTTTCTGCACGATTCTCCCCGTGTTGTACGCGCAGTAGAAAACCTGAGAGAACCGACCCTTTTCCTCCTTGGAAGGGCTGATGAGGAACTCGGACCAGCGATGCTCTCCCAGAATTCTCTCGAAGGGCTCATAATCTCTGTTGACTTCGATGATGACCATACCGCGTGACTATCAATATCGTCAGTCATACGGTTTTAGGGATGGAGGCACCCCCGCCGGACAGTGTATATGCGCAAAAACTCACGCTTGGCTTGTGAAAGATGGCAAAAAAGTCGTCCTTGTTGATGCAGCAGGCTACCCAGCGAGCAAAATCCTGTCTGTCCTTTGGCAGTTCCATGTTGCAGGTTCCGCTGATAGCATATGGATGCACGACGGTCAGATAGCGGGGTTCGTCGTCGGCGGGTGGTGGGGTGGGGATGCGTTTTGGCATGTTGGGGGAAGGAAAGGTGGGTTGAGGCGCGCCACGAGGATTTGGTGCTGGTTTTGTACTTTGGGAGTCTGTTTGGGATGTGTTGTGGAGTTCTCTCCGATGGTTTGGAATGCTTTGATAGTAAACGAGGCGGAATCTATCAGGGTGACTGGCTCTCGGCTGTCCTTTGGCTGTGGGGATCGAGAAGAAGATCGATAAGCGCCGGTCTACGAACCAACCACGGTGTCGCTGATCATTGTTCACATCACTCCAATTAGTCTTCACATAAATTGGGGCGAGAATCTGAACTCACATCGAGGACACCTTGCTTTTGGTTCCATCGGCCTGCCGCCTGAAGCGATGCACGTCAGATCGATGTCAAACTTGACTGTTACTGCAAGTTCCGCTGGCAGATATATTCGCAATTGCCAGTAATTTATGTACTACCCCAGGTTCAAGTTGCAAACGTAGCGTCCTAGCAACGTCCAGTCATAGACATATGTGCGTCCCCAATTCCACTGCGTAGTATGATCAAGTTGCTCTTATCTCGCCCCTGCACGCGATTTCAATGAGTTCGCGATAGGCTCGGTACCTAGACCAGGCTCGGCATCCAGTCATCTCCGCGTCGAGTCTAGATTGCGGCGTTCTTCGATCAATTGAGCCACCCCAGATTAGCCGCACAAGAAACAACGAGGCAAAGTATGTCGAACTACGACTGCTAATCCCCGGCCCTCACCAAAGGGCTCGCACTCGTGTGTTGTAAGGTCACCACTGCGCTATTGCTACCATCGTCTTACGAAAAAGTACAATACAATAATGGGCGTGGATCACCAGGGGTTACCCCAATTAATGCTCTCATTAACTATTGCAATGTACGCTCACTCCACCTTTGTAAATCACACCTCGAAGGGACATTCGCAATGCTTAAATGTTTTGAAGAGCCGTACGGACACCTCGTATACGAAATCTTGACGCAGCAAGGTTGTCCTCCTTGTTGCACAACACGTAGACGGACAGATTGGGGATGTTACTCCAAGATGACTATCCATTTCCCCGTGCGGACGTGGGATCGGGTGTTTCACCTGTGAACCAAGCTGTCTGTAAAGTTGAGGTGCGTATATGCGCGAGGGAATGTGGACCCATACCCGAGGTAGTATTCTCCGATGAATTCCTGATACTAAGCGATCGTGTTTCACTTGCTGTGAGCATGAATTATAGAGTTGTCCGATGTTTTGACAATGTACTTAGAGATAATCACTTGTGGGTTTCGTGACTGCATATATAAACCCAGGAGAATCAGTGACCTGTATTCCAACCTCTCTTCTCAACACCACCATGAACTTTATGTAAATCACTTGCTGCTCTCACACTCGCCGCTTCCGCGGCTCCCCTTGCCATGGCAGGACCTTTTGCCTATGGCGTATGTCAAACGGGTGAATGTGGTATTCCACCTCGATACTTCTCGTTCTTACGTGCCTATCCAGGATGCAGCGCTATCGTAGTTGCCTGTTATGCAGGTGCCGGTTTCACTTTCGGTGTTACCATCGTTGGGGCGCCTCCTGCCATCATGGCTTGGAACGCTGCCCTCGGCACTTGCATGGCTGCTTGCGCAGCCACCGCCCTCATTGCACCCATCCCCTGAGTGCGTGTTCCGGGTTCTCCAGTAAAGGCCTTCCACGCCATCTTTATGATCGAAGAAGGGGGCACAAAATATGCCAAGGTATCGTTACAGCTTGAGGCTCAAGTCGCTCAACATATCAGGCAACAAAGAAAGGTGTGCTAATTCGAGAACTAGATGGTTCGTCAAGAGTTGGGAATCTGGAAGCGACTGGATCATCCCAACATTGTGCCGTTCCTGGGGATCACCACCAGGTTCGGGTTGAAGGGTTCGATGTCAATAGTGTCTTCATGGATGCCGAACGGTTCTCTTCACAAATTTTTCTAGAATCACGATCAAGAGCTCAGCATAGCACATCGACTTCAGATGGTATGTTCGTTTCCTAAGTTTGCGTCTTCGCACTCCCCTATCCTGCCTCTATTCTAGCTCTCGGACGTAGCCAGCGGGATGGATTATTGTGCGTGGTCCTTCACGCTTCCACATAACCTTCCGTTGAATTAACAACATTGGAAAGTGCATTCTTTTCCTGGTGTCCCAATCCTCCACGGGGATCTCAATGGCGTGCGTCGCAATAGAGAATAACACGATTTATTGCTTACTGACTTTCCGGTAGAATATTGTGCTTCTTGATGCAGATTCCACCGCGCGTTTGGCCGATTTCGGGTTTTCTTCCTTCGTAGGGAGCATACCTGAGGGTTTGACTTATCTGGTGGGGTCCACAGCTCGACCCGGCGCACTCAGGTGGATCGCTCCGGAACAAGTTGAAGAAACGTACGAAAGAACCCCGAAGAGTGACATATACTCTTTCGGATGTATCACCCTTCAGGAAAGTCAATCCGGCACGACATTTCGGTCTAGTCTGATTTGCGTACAGGTGTTTACAGGTAAACTGCCCTGGTCAGAGGTTCGGGAAGATGCCGCCGTTGTGGCACGGCTGGCCAGGGGCCAGAACTCCAAGCATCCAGAATCACCCGCGATAGAAGACTGCTACTGTGCGTTCATCCAACATTGTTGGTCGTCAACCGAGGAGCGACCTAGCCTGAGTCTTCATTGTCATTATTCGCACCTGCGCATTTGGACTCGGATATTTATGTGACCGCTCTGCCCTAGAAAATTGCCGCCTTTATCATGATCTTCTCTTCTCTTCTTCAAAACCGCCGATACCTAAATATGACATGGAATTGTATCTGTAACCAAACTAGGGTGATCTAAAAGTGACGTCATATTTATCGCTTCCACATGAGGCGGACACCTCTCAAGGGCCTTCTCCAACTTGGACCCACCCGCCATCCGTCATCTTGTTTGCCATGTCCGACGCAGCGCAACAATCTGGTCAACTTTCGACTCAACCCCTCAGGACACTGTCTGGCCACACAAGCACGATCTGGACGATGGCATATCTCCCTGATGGCAGATGACTAGTAACTGGTTCCTATGACAGGACAATTCGGATTTGGTCGGTAGGAGATGGTAGCCAGGAAGGCAAGGAGATTGTCCACACAGCGGGTGTCTGGCGTCTTGCTGTCACAAGCAACGGGAAGAGAATAGTCAGCAGCGACGAAGACAGTAGAATCACTATATGGGATATCGAGACACACGAGATCGTTGAAGAACGGCAAGGCACAGACACATACCCAGAAGTTTCCATCTCTGCAGACAATCGTCTCCTTGCACATGGTAATCAGACCCTCATCATCCGCGAGATGAACAGCGGGTGAATCAAATACAAGATCAAGATTGATCGCTGTAGAATGTGATCGCTCTGTTTTTCCCCGGATGGATCCAAACTCGTGTATGGGTTGGATAGCAACATCGATAACCCCGTCCGAGTCTACGATGTCGAGAGGCGCCGAGGGTGGTCTACTCATCCCCGAAATCAATGGACACGGGTGAACTCTGTACTATGGTCCGATGATGGTACCAAGCTCTACTCTGCCTCTGCCTCTGAAGACAAAACAATTTGCTGTTGGGATCCAGAAACAGGGGAACGAATCGGAGAACCATGGATAGGTCACACCAGCCCTATTCAATCTCTTTCATTATCCACAGATTCCATGATACTAGCAAGTGGGGCTGCGGATAGAACTCTCCATTTTGCGATACTACATCTGGTTCTCCCATCGGACTTCCTCTGCAACATGAAGGGTCAGTGTTTGTAGCGAGAATCTCTCCATCGAATGATTCTGTGGCAGCTGCAGGACTGGCCCGGGGCGACAATGTCTCGCTATGGAGATTTCCATGGTGAAACGAAATTTACGAAACTGACCATCAGGTATCTCGTGAACTGGCTGTCGTCTAGCATCAGCCGCTAACCCATCTCCACAGTGAATTGCCAGTGAACCTACTCCTCCACCAATACCATCCCTTTCATCCGGCATCTCCAACCACCACCATTTATCCACCCACGTGTAGGCCGAAAGACGTCCCTCAGAGCGAGTCCAATGCACAAGATTCACCTCAGGTGAGAGCGCCTACCACTTCACGATGCCATATTCATCGATCGGCAGGGATCTGACCCCACGGCACGCTCCGCACCCAGGCCTCAGGTTCATACATCCCATCTTGTTGCCCTTCTTTTTTTTCTGACACCAGGAGACGCCGACGCGTTCATCTCAGCCTCGCGGTATGCGACCACGGATCGTCAGCACTGGCAGGTTGCTGTAAAAGCTTTTAGGTTCACATTCATTATCGAAGAAGGGCCTAGATCTGCCAAAGTGACCAGGCATATTCATCCTGACAAGAGATGAGCGGCTAATGCAATACCCAGATGGTCCATCGAGAATTTGGGATCTAGAAGAGACTCACCACCCGAATATCGTCCTGTTCTCGGATATTACGGATGGCTTCGGCTTGCAAGATTCAAAGTCTCTTGTGTCCTTATGGATGCCGAACGGGAGTCTTCACAAGTTCATGCTCAGTCACGATGAAGGGCTCCATGTCGTACATCGACTTCAGTTGGTGTTGTGGCTCGGTATGTTTCTATTGAATGGCTTCAACCTCACAACAACGTTAGCTGTTGGATGTAGCGCACGGTCTTGAATACTGTACATTGCCGTCCTGCTGTCCAAGCAGTTAAACTGATGGCACGTTGGAAAGTACACTCGTTCCCGGACAACCCGATCGTCCATGGAGATCTCAACACAGCGAGTCATGATCATGATCAGCATAATCTGCTGCTACTAATAAATGTTCAACAAACAACGTTTTCCTCGACGCAGATCTCGCTGCACATTTGACTGTCATGATTTCGACTATGTTTCATTCATGAGCAACATACCCAAAGGTTTGAACTACCTCGAGAATTCCACTGTGCGAACTGGAGCCACCCGTCGGACTGCGCCAGAACAACTCGAAGAAGATACATGTGAAAGGACGGCCAAAAGGTCGACGTTTGGATCATCACTGAAGATCAAGTTACTATCGAAGCCACCTTAGTGCAAATGTCTACTACCCCCATTCTCGACATTCTTGAGACCCACAAAAATTATAGGAGGTGGAGGATAGTGTATCTATATTGTATACAAAAAAGAAATAGGGATTGAGATGATGTTGTGTTCATAACGAGACAAAAACTGCTCATTTGCCCAGGTCTATGGGATATGTGACCCCAAGATCCCAAAGATCAGACTGATGAATATCGCTATCTGAGACCTAGAAGTCATGGAGCATGCTACCAAGTGGTTATCCTAAAATTCCGGGACTGTACAATGCGTGGTGTGAAGTGCTAGGAGGAAATCTTGGGGTGTAAATATCTGAGGGTGACACGAGCAGGATGAGTGTGACGGAAATTCAAGCTCCTCTTCGAATATCTGGTGCTCCTGTCAGCCTCTTGAATCTCCTGAGTTCGAATATTGGATCACCGCAGAGACCGGATGCGTGACCCGATCGTGACCAAATTTTGCACCTATCCCAAAATGCCCATAGCGCCACGAGGCGGAATCCGCCGTGGGCCCAGTGACGTGTGAAATCTAACGTCTTGAATTAAAGTTACATTTGACACATGAATGGCTTGTAAATGAGAGTGAACCCTTAGGGCCGTGCAGACATATAGGGACTCGGAACAGGCGCCGATGACGGTGCGATGATGCGATGCAAGCAGACAGCGCATGGGTGCAATTAACACACAGTAGTGGGTTTAGGGTCCTACTCCGGTAATTTCCCGCAGGGCGAATGTTCAAACGCGTTTTCCGCCAGCGCATTGTTTTGAAACCGGCTGTAACTATATTGCAGTTATTGTGCCAGTGCCAGTGGTGCCTTTTGTGTCATCACCCGAGGAAAAACTTTTCATGATTCCCCACACTCATCATCGATTATTTAATTATTTAAACTTGCTTTGTATATGCCGGCGCCGACTCGGAACTTGGAGCGAATGAATGAATGAAGGTTTATCATTGGCGTCGGCAACAGCTCAGTACCCTCAGAATGGTGCACTCAAACATATCGGGTACAATCTGTACTGCTTGCGGCGGTAATTTCGAGCGTATGTAGTGCTATGTAGAACCGGGGGTAGTCCACTGAGTTGGCTCGACATAACTCGGCGCACGAAGAGCTGGGAATGACGGACAATAAAACTCAAGAGTTTCTGAAGAGGCCACACGATGGAAGTAACTGAATCCTCCTGCTTCGTTGGCACCGTATCGATCGTCCAGTTTGACTATATACTGCTGGATGAGGTCTGGTGTTGCCGGGAATGAGTGTAGGCAACTCCTATCTCATCTGTATGTAATGAGTATATACGCCAACTTCCACCACTGTGTTAGATGGTCACAGTATCGCAGGCCCAGTCCCAATGCGGCTCGGCTCGGCCATTGAAAACTGCTCGGATGTAGTTGAAGATGAATTCATTTCACACTCGACCGTCCAAAGTTGGGTAGTGAATTCGAGCTGGGTTGGGTCTCTAGGAGACGCTCGTTGAATGTTGATAATCATGCGAGATGTCTATGCAAGGTTAAGGGTAAGGAGTTAGTCATTAACCCCCAATAGCAAGAGTAGGGAACTAAGGAGAGACGTCACCCACTGGGATGGATATGAACACGGGAATCCAACTTCGACCGACGGTCAATAAAGTGGGGGACGATACGATAGGGAAAACTCACTAGATAGCCAGATTTGTGGCAGAGTTACCGGTAAGTTGACATACCGCAAATAACAGGAAAATCGCTTTTGGTGCATCGAAACATTTAGTATCCCTCGCTCCTAGAATGTACCAATTTCGGAACTTACCTGCAACGCACACGAATGCGAAAACCCCATCACGAATGGTAGTAGAGGCTACGGAACGCTGCCTCCGTTCGGCACCAACAATCGTCTCTTTCTTGCGATACGCTAACCAGAAGAGCGTCACTTGAGGCACGAGTGTGCCAACAGCGACCACAAGAACCGTGTTCGGGAAGGTGACTACCATGCAAGAAGCGTCGTACGAAATCCTTGGGAATGTCAAGGCGGTGCTTGTGATACCCGCCACGAATTCCACTACCACAGCAAGAACGCCAATTTGCGTGGCCCTTGTTTTCCGGCCGTATAAAGCGGATACTAGAACTTGTTCGTTACACGGGAAGAGGGATCAGAAGTAGAAAGACTCACTCCGAAGGAGCAGGAGGAGGTCAAAAATGATCAAAAGCAACTCTATCTCTGCCGTTTGAAAACCACGATAAACACGACACCAAAAAGAGGTATTAGAACTATGTGCAATAACATGAATTGGAAACCAGTAAAAAATGCTAGAGCATAGATGTCAAGTCCCAGTTGTCACATAGAAGAGACCTCCCCACTCACATCTGGGCGATCAATGTAAAATATTTCCCGAAGAGATACAGCCACTTGATAGGTGCTGCTGAAGGTTTACTACGACAGAGCAATGATCGTATCGAGTGCTTTTCGCTCCAATTGGTGCAAGACTCACGGCCAGATATAGGTCACTTCATCTTCGAACGTTACGAGTGTCTCCCAGACAAAAAGTGCGAGGGCAGCAGCTGATGTACATGAATATCGCGTTAGCGCGCATGGTAAAATGCGAGATTACTAGAACTAACTAGCAGTGTAGCTGTTGAGCTGGAGGAACTGAAATGATTGATACTGCTTGGGCGACGAAGGCGAAAGTAGTATTTCGCCCATAGGGCCACGAAGTTCGTAGTATCTGCTTCGTGGATCTGCATCATGCATCGAGTAAGCCGTTCATTGACAGAAGATCCGTGGCTCACTGTCAACGCTGCGTGCACTGTTAAAGGGTCGAAAGGATGCAACGTCGCAATACGCATTGAAATGCGACGATTATAATGTGGGCATACCGAGCGGAGGTTCAAAAGTATGTTTTGAGTAGGTGGGTCGCATTTTCCGAGTTCGGTTAGACCAACACGCAATCGGCATATCTTTTTGTATGCCCACGACCGTCGCGGAGTCGACACCAAGAACGGCGAAAAGTTCCCAGGACCTCACGAACACTCTGTCCGCGCCAAACATCATGATCTGCTCCACCGAGTCTAGTTTGTAAACACCATATAGCCCGGTTTGTGTCCTTCATTTCTCTCATAGCAATGCAAACTAACCAGATATCTGCCACTAGAATGGCATCTTCCAAACCAGAGTTTAGCGAGGCCTTGCTTGACACGTACACCGACGAGCAAGTCGCGTATCATGTTAACCAGTCTCCTACTCTCACTACCACACGCACTGAAGCAATTCGCGTTCTCTCACATCAGTTGGTGGCAAAGGTAGTTCCATGGCCCGAGAGTCACCGCGACGAAATTGATGCGATGGAGAGGGCACGCTCGGTTGGTGTTAACGTACCTGCCATACGCCGTATAGTCCCTCTTCCAGAAGAGGATCATCTCATCATCATGGAACGTATACACGGAGAGACCCTGGAGCAGTTATGGCCCCGTCTCGGACTATGGGCTACCATTCGCGTTGCCTGCAAGCTCAGGTCATGTGTATCTGCTCTACGCACTGTAACTTCACAGACCACGGGAGGTGTCCACTCTGGCAAGGTTCACTCCGAGTGGATCCAAGGGATCAACGTCCCCGCGCAACATGCTTCACCTTCTCTCTTCTGCGATTATCTCAACTGGTGGCTCGTGAAGGCCAGACCGGCCAATTGCGTACCATTTCCACAACTTCTACTCTCTCCACCTCGGGAGCATGTTCTAGTTCATCAAGACCTAGCTCCACGAAACATGATTCTGGATCCGCGGGGCCGTCTATGGCTTGTTGACTGGGGTCGTTCAGGTTTCTATCCAGCTTTCATGGAGTACTTGGGGATGGAGGGACCTGAGCGGGCGATGCCGTGGCTCGCTTCACGAGGTTTCACAGCATGGTGGGGTCGCATGCGTTGGTCTTTGTTTTGTTTAATCGCTTGCGGGTACTCTCGCATGCATTCCAAAGGACGAGCTGCGCTTGTTGTTTTACGACAACGCTCGCTGAGATACAAGCTAGAGAAGCCGGTGCATTCTGTGCGCTATTGACCCACGGTACATATCATATCCAGCTTTCTATGGATATCATAAAATAAAATTTGTTAAGAGCATTCCTCGTTTTTGCTTTCGGTGGGCTTCTCGGTCAGATATGCCTTGTAAATGTTCCATTTGACTCACAAAAGATATTAAAGGATACCCCTATAACCTGGCACCTCTCGTTGTCCTCCGGTTTTTCATTCAACAGTGTCGGGATACATTCTTCCTGACCTTAAGATTTCGCAATCTCATCATTTCACGTTTGTTATAAATCCGAGCAAGCCACTAACACGCTGAATACATAGCAACATACAACATCACTTTGAGACGCAGTCTGAGAAACCCTAACGCCGACCATTTACAAACTATCAACCTGTGCAAAGCTGCGACCAAAATAAGATCTAATTTCGAAAGTAAACCTCGGGGAATCATGACAATGGAGTCGAAAGCACCCACCATCTCTCAATGGCCTGACTTGGGGAAATGCCCTGCGGCCATGGGCCTATCTACGGGATGAGTTCCCGTAGGGTGGGGCCAATACTTGGCGAGATCAGTCTGAACTTCGTGGTCTTCAGCTTTGCTGATGAATCCAGCAGCAATGAAGTCGTCCGCAAGGGTATGTAGCCAGAAACGACATCCCTCTCCAACAGGTGCGAAGACGTAGTCATCTCTGTTCTTGTGGATAATGAGCGCGAATACATCTCCGACGGTGACGTGTTTGAGCGGCTTGATTGTCACTTTCTTCGTGATCTTGGAAGAGACATCATACTTCTTGCTCTCCACGATGACCATGCCTGGCTCGCCGGGCTCATTGGGAGCGACCTCCACTCTAACGGAAGAGTGGGTACCTGTCGTCAAGAAGAGAGACCAATGGTTGGTCGGTGGCAATTCCTTGCCACCGACTTTGTCTCCTTGGTTGGAGACGTTCTCGTGGGCAACAAAGTTAAAGTCGACGATAGCTTCCGAAAGAGCTGCCATTTGGAACTGGGATTTGCCCCACTCGCCGCTCTCCTCGATGTGCTTCTTGACGTCTGCGTAGCTCATGATTGGAATACGGTATAGCTATAAGTGAGCCAAGGAAATGTCAGCTAGATGGTATAAACGAGCATAGTGATGCCCATACCTCGTGTGGGATGTGCAGTGAAGGCAACAAAGTTATGAGTTCGTGTCCCTCAAGGAGGAGCGAGTCGAGGTTTAAATAGAAAAACCTGATGCTGTGTAGTTCCATTCCGAAAGGTTCTGTTTGGACTTCCTGCTGCGGAACAATGCGACGCATTGCCCTGTGACTGGATAGCAAAGAGCGCAGCAGTTCCGAGTTCATCCACGGTATCTCCATATCATGAGACCAGCTTTTGACCCTCAGGAACGGGAAGGGATAGCCTGACCGCGTTTAGCTCTTTGCGCGGTGTTCGCATCACCGCCGAGTTATATCACACCCACAACTGGTCGGATTACCGAGCTCGTTTATGGAAAGCCGGAACACAATCGGCATATTTTCTGTGTGCACCAATCTCGGTGACCCATTGCTGGGCCGGAGCGGCGAGCAAGTGGCTAACGAGGGTAGAAGGACTAGGCTTGTCAACTGGGACATCTACCTCGCCTGTCTCATGACGAGAAGTGCATGGGGCTTTCTCGGCCTCCGTCTCAGCCAAGGGCAGAGTGAAGCTGAGGGACTGCTGATTGAAGAAAGGTTAGTGAAGCGAGATGCTTACGAAAAAGCGAGGAGATGAGCACGCAGTGAGCGGAAGGGAAGAGAATAAGCTGGAGGGTGAGGGGCAACCGCGACCTGCTGATATATATGGTGCAGAGCAGGTGCAGAGCTCTGAGAGAAGCATCGGCGCCGAGTGACTGGTTCTATGACGATCGCTCGCTCGCTTCTTCATCTACTCAGCGCAATATGGAGGTCGCGGAGTCGATACCAACAACGGCGCAATTTCCCACGATCGAGCCTGAGCGAGAGGGAACAAAGTCAAGCGAACAAGTCGATCACCAGCCAGTGTTGAGGAAAACATACAGTTACTTCCCAAATTCAGATGATCCATCACTGCACTTCCCAACCCACATGCAAACTCGAGCGGACGCGTAGACATGACTACGACTTCGGTAACCCACGAGCCTAGTAGTTTTGCCTCGTTCTTCCTATGATCAATCATTAATATGTCGGCCGACAGCGTAGCTAGCTAATAGCATGACATCTTCGAGGCTCAGCGCTCAGGGGGGGGATTTCCTTGAATGGTGGAAGGATCTTTCTTGGCTTATCCGTTCTGGATTTCAACTTTTCTTTTCGACCATAACGCAAAGACAAATGAATGAGAATTGGATTATTTATTTCGTCCAGTCCGGCCCCTCATACACGCGGAATACACAGCGATACTTTGAAACGCTCTGAGAAATACAAACTATCAACCTATGCAATGCTGCGACCAAAATAAGATCTAATCTCAAAAGTAAACCTCTGCGATCATGACAGCGGAGTCAAAAGCAAAGCACTCACCATTTCTCAATGGCCTGACTTGGGAAAACTCCCCTCGGCCATGGGCCTATCTACGGGATGGGTTCCCGTAGGGTATGGCCAATACTTGACGAGATCGGTCTGAACTTCGTGGGCGCCTTCTTTGCTGATGAGTCCAGCACCGGCGAGGTCGCCCGCAAGGGTATATAACCAGAAACGACATCCCTCTCCGACAGCTGCGAAGACGTAGTAATCTCTCTTCTTTTGGATAATGAGCTCGAATACATCTGCGACGGTGATGTGTTTGAGCGGCTTGATTGTCACTTTCTTCGTGATCTTGGTAGAGACGTCATACTTCTTGCTGTCCACGATGACCATGCCGGGCTTGCCGATATCATTGGGAGCGACTTCCACTCGAACGGAAGAGTGGGCACTTGTTGTCAAGAAGACAGACCAATGGTTAGTCGCTGGCAATTCCTTGCCATTGACTTTGTCCCCTTGGTTGGAGACGTTCTCGTGGGCAACAAAGTTAAAGTCGATGACAGCTTCCGAAAGAGCTGCTATTTGGAACTGGGATAAGCCCCATTCCTCGTTACCCACGATGTGCTTCTTGACGTCCAAGCCTACGGAGCTCATGATTGGAATACGGTGTAGCTATCAGTGAGCCAAGGAAATGTCAGCTAGACGGTATAAACGAGCGTAGTAATACCCATACCTAGTGTGGACGTGCACTGAAGGCAGGGAGTTTGTGAGAGCGTGGTCGATTAATGTGCCTCAAGGAAGAGTAAGTCGAGGTTGAAATAGAAAAACCTGGTGCTGTGTAATTCCATTCTGAAACGTCCTGTTTGGACTTCCTGCTTCTTCGGGCTACAGAACGATGTGACGCATTGCCCTGTGCCTGCATACCAAAGAGCGCAGCTGTACTGAGTTTATCCGCTGTATCCCCTCATCGTGATGCCAAGCTTGTGCCAGGGACGGGAAGGGATAGGGTGACCGGGATTCCTTGTTATGTATCTCTGAGATTTTATTTCTCGTAGAATGGGAATGGAGAAGACCGACCAGAGGATTTCCCGACGAGGCCCAACCTCGTTATCACGATTTGATACGTTTTCTCGCATGCACCCGTTGCTCCGAAACGCCAACACTCAAGTACCTATTGCAAGGCCAAGTATGCAATGGCGCAACGAGAAATGAATGCCCCTACCAAGAACATGGTTATTGGATCAAGAAAACGAGAGAAGTTCGACGTATGTCAGTTTTACATCGTCGGTGTGAGCTTTGTTCCGATGCTGTGGTGGAAAGTTGTTTCAGAAAACTTGAAAGTGGCTCCAAGCATAAGGGACGCACCATCAATAGCGCTCGCCCGGCTCATCGCATGTACATATTTGCCATTAGAGTATGGCATCTCGAGAGCCCGGTCTCCTTGTCCGATTCTGTTCCCTCGTAAGTACAGATTTCTGTTAAAGACTTGTTCGTACTTTGCAGAAAAGATATTTGTCTCGAAAAGATACTCACCAGAGTCACTCAGTTAGTCTGGACACTACCCAGAAGTTCTGGGCGTAAGCACACAGGCACCTGTCGCGCGCTGTTCCAGTCTTCCAGGGGCTCACGCTGACACCCGACTCACCGTAGTCGCCGGATGGCACTCTAGGGCACGAATTACGAATTCCTGTCAGCAGATCTAGACTCGTCGCAACACCACCTGGAATCTGAATGGAGATTATCCTGTGCCTACTAGTGCCTGATTGCATACCAGTTTGTTTTTGTCCGAGTCCTTTTGAGGGCAGTAGGATAAACTCCAAGGCGAAGTCTTACGCCCCACTCGGAGGTGAGTCCTGGCCGCAGTGAATTCCAACACGACGGAGCCCAGGCCAGGGGAGAATCCGAGTCAGTACTATTAATAATAAGTATGTAGTAATGCCAGTGCCTCGCAAACGCCCCTTTGTACGGATGCTGAGTCTATGCTCCGAGTCAGCGCTGGCGGTGAGTTGCACTGGCATTTATGATACGCATCATACCTTGCATGTTTCCAAGGACGGTCTACCGCAAAAAGCATTCGGGAAGACCTACCCTTTGGACTGATCTTCGAGTGACTTTGTTCGACTTCCTCACTGGCAATAGACCATGGTTCGTTTCGGATCTAGTCTCCCGTAAGCAGACCCAAGAGTCGGGATGAAGACAGTCGTTCACCCCTCCATTTCGGATCATGATTTCTTCTAGTCTCCCGCAGGCACACCCTTAGGTAGGAAGACAGTCGTTCCTACTCTTCGATTTCTTCGATACTTGGTACCCACTGGTACCGTGGGAACGTCTTCGGTCAAGTCCTCGACGTAGAATTCACTAGCATCTCTCCAGGAAACGGAATATCAAGCTGATCTTGGGCAGCACGTGTACTGCTGCGAGCAGAGAACGGGACTCGGCGTGGCTGGTAGTAGAAGAGACTCAGAAGTCAACGAAACACCGCGGACTGTAGCGCGAACGATAACCTACCCTTGCGAGGAAATCTTGGTAGTGCGATACCGAATAGACTCACACAGATCAGGATCACTTCCGATTTAGCGAGACCGGAGTACAATAATGAATTTGTGCCAATTCCTAATGGGATGACCAGCAATTAAAGAAAAAGAACAGGAAGAAAAAGGGAGGAGGAGGAGAGTAAAACAGTAAAAGAGTGAACTTGTGAAAGACGGAGACTTGGTGTGCGTGCGTGGAGAGGGTATTTGTACTATTGTACACGTCCGTGATAAAACCATGATAAATGTGCCGTGAAATGACGGGAAAACGCACAAGGGAAGAAAAGAAAAAAAGAAAAAAAAAGAGCGTGCCGTAGGAACTAACACAACACGATCAAAGTGTTCACCAATGTACAAGTGCGATAGTCGGTTCATCATTCTTCCTCCCCAGTATGGGTGGACCGGGATGGAGGAATGTCCTCTTCTTCTTCCTCTTCTTCCTCCAGGATCGGCGGCTCCATCTCGTCCTCTTCGACCTCGTTTTCTGCCTCGTAATCGTCGTCAAATATGACATGGAACTGTTGATTTACTCAGTCTACGCTTCGCATCCCTCTCGAAAGCGATACGCACATGAGTCATGAGAGCCTTGACAAGCTTGTGAGTGTATCCCATATTAGCCAGGATAAGCGCAAAATCATTTTGGGGTGCGCGCAGCAGGTTCGGACTAAACACGATGGCGAGCGCCTCTGCCGTCATCTGATTCTGTTCCTCAAAGTCCGTGACCCTGGAAAATATGATGAGATGAATGCCGTCTTGGAGATAGAAAGACTCACTTGTCAAGATGTTCAGCGACTCGTTTTAGTAGATCAAAGTTGCCTTGCGGCAAGGAGTGGACCACGGCGCGAATGCTCAATAACCGCGATTGAAGGTTTTCAAGCTCTGGCAATCAAACGAAAAATCAGGTTGGACGAACGGACGAGTTTGAGTGAATTCACATACTGATCGCCTCGATGATAGCAAAGTAAGCGGAAGAGGGGAATACGGGCTCTGGCAAGAGCCTGAACCACGATTTGATCAAATCGCCGATGGCATAGATATCTGTGCTTTCAGTAATAGGCATTTCACCCCTGTTGAACGCCTCCCGTAGGGCATTGATCTCGGAAGTTGCTCCTGCGATTCGGTCTACGGTGGATGGTTTCAATAGAGGGCTAAAGATTCGATGAACGAGCTTACAGATTCCAACTTCAGTGAGTCCTCGGGTTTCTATTTCCCCAAGACATGCGGCTATCACAGAAGGGATAGAACCCGGTTGAACTTCTTCTCCTCCCACTTCACGTTCAAGCAAGAATTGAAGCTCCACGCCAAAAACTACAGTCTCATAAGCATCATTTCACCCCAACAACTCCAACGAAACTACTCACCTGCAGTGGGATCTCGCGATGCCGACGGTGCCCCGACAGGATCATGGATATGGTCAGATAACTGAGGTTTGGGAGAGTTCCCGAGATATGTCAGACGTCGCTTCGCAGCAACCTTTGACACATTGGAGATCGTCTCTATCCATTTCGCCATCTCCTGCCTCGACAACGCCTGCAACAAGTATTGCCCTCCATCTTCGGTATCAAGCTGGAAGGTGTACGACCTCTCGTTGTTGACAAACTGAGCAACCTTGGCATCGACGACCGAGAGAACCAACGACGGCTTCCCAGATGGGGTGAAATCGAGTTCGGCAGGTGACCTCTTCACGGCCAAGGCAGTGTTATCCGTGAAAGCACTCGAGATGGGTCGCATCAACTGGAAGAACGCAGACGAGTAGCTCTTCTTCATGCGATGCTGTTTCTGAGCCTGAGTCATCGGCTTCCGGGGCCGAATCACCTTG